>JAPZAG010000553.1:0-12229 GCA_027475135.1 Bactrocera correcta
AAAGAATACGGAATTCACTCAAATATACCGCCGTTAAGCCGTTATGGCTTTATTTAAACTTCAGTAAGATAAAGAAGGTTAATTAACCTAAATATGCCAAACTAGTTATTTGAAGATTTTCGATATCGATTGCTAAATGTGTAAATCCAAGAAACTCGACTACATACCTAAATATATGATTATGGAATTCTTCCAAATGCACTGCCGTTATGGCTTTATATCAACTTCAATACGTTAAAGAAGGTTAATTAACTTAAATATGTTAAACTAATGATTTGAAGCATTTCGATATCGCTTGCCAAATATGTATATACAAGAAAATCGAATTCAAACCTAAATATAAGACTACTCAATTCTTACAAATGTACTGTCGTTATGCCGCCATGGCTCTTTATCAACTTCAATACGTTGAAGAAGGTTAATTAACTTAAATATGTTAAATTAATGATTTGAAGCATTTCGATATCGACTGCTAAATGTGTATATACAAGAAAATCGAATTTATATCTAAATATAAAATTAAAACATTACGGAATTATTTTAAATGCACTGCCGTTATACCGTTAAGGCTTTATGTATACTTCAGTAAGCTAAAAAATGTTTATTAACTTAAACATGTTAAACTTATGATTTGAAGCATTTCGATATCGATATCTAAATGTGTATATAAAAGAAAATCGACTTTATACCTAAATATAAGATTACGGAATTTTTCCAAATACACAGCCGTTATGGCTTTAAATCAACTTCAATACGTTAAAGAAGGTTAATTAACTTAAAAATGTTAAACTAATGATTTGAAGCATTTCGATATCGCTTGCCAAATATGTATATACAAGAAAATCGAATTTATACCTAAATATAAGATAAAGGAATTTTTCTAAATGCACTGCCGTTATGCCGTTAACACTTTATGTAGACTTCAGTGCGTTAAAAAAAGGGTTTTAAAAACTTAAATATGTTAAACTAGTGATTTGAAGCATTTCGATATCGATTGCTAAATGTGTATATACAAGAAAATCGACTTTATACCTAACTAAAAGATTACGGAATTCTTCCAAATGTACTGTCATTATGCCGCCAAGGCTTTGTACCAACTTCAATACGTTAAAGAAGGTTAATTATTTTAAATATGTTAAACTAATGGTTTGAAGCATTTTGATATCGCTAGCTAAATGAATTATACAAGAAAGTCGAATTTATACCTAAATATAAGATAAAGGAATTCTTCTAAATGCAGTGCTGTTATACCGTTAAGGCTTTTTGTAGACTTCAGTGCGTTAAAGAAAGTTTATTAACTTAAATATGTTAAACTAATGACTTGAAGCATTTCGATATCGATTGCTAAATGTGTATATACAAGAAAATCGACTTTATACCTAACTAAAAGATTACGGAATTCTTCCAAATGTACTGTCATTATGCCCCCAAGGCTTTGTACCAACTTCAATACGTTAAAGAAGGTTAATTATTTTAAATATGTTAAACTAATGGTTTGAAGCATTTTGATATCGCTAGCTAAATGAATATATACAAGAAAGTCGAATTTATACCTAAATATAAGATAACGGAATTCTTCTAAATGCAGTGCAGTTATACCCTTAAGGCTTTATGTAGACTTCAGTGCATTAAAGAAGGTTTTTTATCTTTAAAAAAGTTAAACTAATGATTTGAAGCATTTCGATATCGATTGCTAAATGCGTATATTGAACAAAATCGACTTTATACCTAAATATAAGATTACGGAACTCTTCCCAAAAGCACTGCCGTTATGCCGTTAAGGCTTTTGTAGACTTCAGTAAGATAAAGAGGAGTAATAAACTTAAAACTGTTAAACTTATGATGTGAAGGATATCGGCATCGATTGCTTAATGTGTATATACAAGAAAATCGACTTTATACCTAAATATAAGATTACGGAATTGTCCCAAATATACTGTCGTTATGCCGCCATGGCTTTGAATCACCTTCAATACGTTAAAGAAGGTTAATTAACTTAAATATGTTAAACTAATGATTTGAAACATTTCGATATCGATTGCTAAATGAGTATGTACAAGAAACTCGAATTCATACCTAAATATAAGATTACGTAAATTTTTCTAAAAGCACTGCCGTTATGCCGTTAAGGCTTTTGCAGACTTCAGTAAGAAAAAGAGGGGTTTAAATAAATTAAATATGTTTAACTAATGATTTGAAGCATTTCGATATCGATTGCTAAATATGAATATACAAGAAAATCGACTTTATTCCTTAATATAAGATTACGGAATTCTTCTAAATGCACTGCAGATATACCGTTAAGGCTTTATGTAGACTTCAGTGTGTTAAAGAAGGTTTATTATAAATAACATAAAATGTAAAACTAATGATTTAAAGCATTTCGATATCGATTGCTAAATGTGTATATACAAGAAAATCGACTTTACATATACCTAAATATAAGATTACGGAATTCTTCCAAATGTACTGTCGATATGCCGCCATGGTTTGTATCAACTACAATACGTTAAAGAAGGTTAAATTTTTTTAAATATGTTAAACTAATGGTTTGAAGCATTTCGATATCGACTGCTAAATGTGAAAATACAACAAAATCGACTTTTTACCTAAATATAAAATTATAACATTACGGATTTCTTCTAAATGCACTGCCGTTATACCGTTAAGGCTTTATGTAGACCTCATTAAGTAAATACAACAAAATCGACTTTATACCTAAATATAAAAATTTTAACATTACGGAATTCTTCAAATGCACTGCCGTTATACCGTTAAGGCTTTATGTAGTATTTAGTAAGCTAAAAAATGTTTATTAATTTAATATGTTAAACAAATGATTTGAAGCATTTCGATATCTATAGCTAGATATGTATATACAAGAAAATCGACTTTATACCTAAATATAAGATTACGGAATTCTTCTAAATGCACTGCCGTTATGCCGTTAAGGCTTTTGCAGACTTCAGTAAGAAAAAGAAAGTTAAGTAACTTAAATATGTTTAACTAATGATTTGAAGCATTTCGATATCGCTTGCCAAATATGTATATACAAGAAAATCGAATTTATACCTAAATATAAGATAACGGAATTATTCTACTTGCACTGCCGTTATGCCGTTAAGGCTTTATGTAGACTTCAGTGCGTTAAAGAAGGTTTATTAACTTAAATATGTTAAACTAATGATTTAAAGCATTTCGATATCGATTGCTAAATGTGTATATACAAGAAAATTGACTTTATACCTAAATATAAGATTACGGAATTCTTCCAATCCTACTGTCATTATGCCGCTATGGCTTTGTATCAACTTCAATACGTTAAAGAAGGTTAATTATTTTAAATATGTTAAACTAATGGTTTGAAGCATTTCGATATCGATTGCTAAATGTGCAAATACAAGAAAATCGACTTTATACCTAAATATAAAATTATAACATTACGGAATTCTTCTAAATGCACTGCCGTTATACCGTTAAGGCTTTATGTAGACATTAGTAAGCTAAAAAATGTTTATTAATTTAATATGTTAAACAAATGATTTGAAGCATTTCGATATCGATAGCTAGATATGTATATACAAGAAAATCGACTTTATACCTAAATATAAGATTACGGAATTCTTCTACATCCATTGCCGTTATGCCAAATTTAGATCGTTAAAGAAGGTTTATTTACTTAAATATGTTAAACTAATGAGTTGAAGCATTTCGATATCGATTGCTAAATGTGTATATACAAGAAAATCGATTTTATACCTAAATAAAAGAATACGGAATTCACTCAAATATACCGCCGTTAAGCCGTTATGGCTTTATTTAAACTTCAGTAAGATAAAGAAGGTTAATTAACCTAAATATGCCAAACTAGTTATTTGACGATTTTCGATATCGATTCCTAAATGTGTAAATCCAAGAAACTCGACTACATACCTAAATATATGATTACGGAATTCTTCCAAATGCACTGCCGTTATGGCTTTATATCAACTTCAATACGTTAAAGAAGGTTAATTAACTTAAATATGTTAAACTAATGATTTGAAGCATTTCGATATCGCTTGCCAAAAATGTATATACAAGAAAATCGAATTCAAACCTAAATATAAGACTACTCAATTCTTACAAATGTACTGTCGTTATGCCGCCATGGCTCTTTATCAACTTCAATACGTTGAAGAAGGTTAATTAACTTAAATATGTTAAATTAATGATTTGAAGCATTTCGATATCGACTGCTAAATGTGTATATACAAGAAAATCGAATTTATATCTAAATATAAAATTAAAACATTACGGAATTCTTTTAAATGCACTGCCGTTATACCGTTAAGGCTTTATGTATACTTCAGTAAGCTAAAAAATGTTTATTAACTTAAACATGTTAAACTTATGATTTGAAGCATTTCGATATCGATATCTAAATGTGTATATAAAAGAAAATCGACTTTATACCTAAATATAAGATTACGGAATTCTTCCAAATGCACAGCCGTTATGGCTTTAAATCAACTTCAATACGTTAAAGAAGGTTAATTAACTTAAATATGTTAAACTAATGATTTGAAGCATTTCGATATCGCTTGCCAAATATGTATATACAAGAAAATCGAATTTATACCTAAATATAAGATAACGGAATTTTTCTAAATGCACTGCCGTTATGCCGTTAACACTTTATGTAGACTTCAGTGCGTTAAAAAAGGTTTAATAACTTAAATATGTTAAACTAGTGATTTGAAGCATTTCGATATCGATTGCTAAATGTGTATATACAAGAAAATCGACTTTATACCTAACTAAAAGATTACGGAATTCTTCCAAATGTACTGTCATTATGCCGCCAAGGCTTTGTACCAACTTCAATACGTTAAAGAAGGTTAATTATTTTAAATATGTTAAACTAATGGTTTGAAGCATTTTGATATCGCTAGCTAAATGAATATATACAAGAAAGTCGAATTTATACCTAAATATAAGATAAAGGAATTCTTCTAAATGCAGTGCTGTTATACCGTTAAGGCTTTATGTAGACTTCAGTGCGTTAAAGAAGGTTTATTAACTTAAATATGTTAAACTAATGACTTGAAGCATTTCGATATCGATTGCTAAATGTGTATAAACAAGAAAATCGACTTTATACCTAAATATAAGATAACGGAATTCTTCCAAATGAACTGTCGTTATGCCACCATGGCTTTGTATAAACTGCAGTTCGTTAAAGAAGGTTTATTAACTTAAATATGTTAAACCAGTTATATGAAGCATTTCGATATCGACTGCTAAATGTGTAAATACAAGAAATTCGACTTTACACCTAAATATAAAATTATAACATTACGGAATTCTTCTAAATGCACTGCCGTTATACCGTTAAGGCTTTAACTTAAAAAATTTAAACTTATGATTTGAAGCATTTTGATATCGCTTGCTAAATGAGTATATACAAGAAAGTCGAATTTATACCTAAATATAAGATAACATAATTCTTCTAAATGCAGTGCAGTTATACCGTTAAGGCTTTATGTAGACTTCAGTGCGTTAAAGAAGGTTTATTATCTTAAATAAGTTAAACTAATGATTTGAAGCATTTCGATATCGATTGCTAAATGCGTATATTGAACAAAATCGACTTTATACCTAAATATAAGATTACGGAACTCTTCCAAATGCACTGCCGTTATGCCGTTAAGGCTTTTGTAGACTTCAGTAAGATAAAGAGGAGTAATTAACTTAAATCTGTTAAACTTATGATGTGAAGGATATCGGCATCGATTGCTAAATGTGTATATACAAGAAAATCGACTTTATACCTAAATATAAGATTACGGAATTGTCCCAAATATACTGTCGTTATGCCGCCATGGCTTTGAATCACCTTCAATACGTTAAAGAAGGTTAATTAACTTAAATATGTTAAACTAATGATTTGAAGCATTTCGATATCGATTGCTAAATGAGTATGTACAAGAAAATCGAATTCATACCTAAATATAAGATTACGTAATTTTTCTAAATGCACTGCCGTTACGTTGTTAAGGCTTTTGCAGACTTCAGTAAGAAAAAGAGGGTAAGTAACTTAAATATGTTTAACTAATGATTTGAAGCATTTCGATATCGATTGCTAAATATGAATATACAAGAAAATCGACTTTATTCCTTAATATAAGATTACGGAATTCTTCTAAATGCACTGCAGATATACCGTTAAGGCTTTATGTAGACTTCAGTGTGTTAAAGAAGGTTTATTATAAATAACATGAAAATGTAAAACTAATGATTTAAAGCATTTCGATATCGATTGCTAAATGTGTATATACAAGAAAATCGACTTTACATATACCTAAATATAAGATTACGGAATTCTTCCAAATGTACTGTCGATATGCCGCCATGGTTTGTATCAACTACAATACGTTAAAGAAGGTTAATTATTTTAAATATGTTAAACTAATGGTTTGAAGCATTTCGATATCGACTGCTAAATGTGAAAATACAACAAAATCGACTTTATACCTAAATATAAAATTATAACATTACGGATTTCTTCTAAATGCACTGCCGTTATACCGTTAAGGCTTTATGTAGACCTCATTAAGCTAAAAAATGTTTATTAACTTAATATGTTAAACTAATGATTTGAAGCATTTCGATATCGATTGCTAAATGTGTATATATAAGAAAATCGACTTTATACCTGAATATAAGATTACGGAATTCTCCTACATGCACTGCCGTTATGCCGCCATGGCTTTATATCAACTTCAATATGTTAAAGAAGGTTAACTAACTTAAATATGTTAAACTAATGATTTGAAACATTTCGATATCGCTTGCTAAATGTGTATATACACGAAAATCGAATTTATACCTAAATATAAGATAACGGAATTCTTCTAAACGCACTGCCGTTATGCATTTAAGGCTTTATGTAGACTTCAGTAAGATAGAGGGGAATAATTAACTTAAATATGTTAAACTTATGATTTGAAGCATTTCGATTTCGATTGCTAAATATGTAAGTACAAGAAAATCGACTTTGTACCTAAATATAAGATTACGGAATTCTTTTAAATGCACTGCAGTTATACCGTTAAGGCTTTATGTAAACTTCAGTGCGTTAGAGAAAGTTTATTATAAATAACTTAAAAATGCAAAACTAATGATTTGAAGCATTTCGATATCGATTGCTAAATATGTAAATACAAGAAAATCGACTTTATAGCTTAATATAAGATTGCGGAATTCTTCTAAATGCACTGCAGTTATACCGTTAAGGCTTTATGTAGACTTCAGTGCGTTAAAGAAGGTTTATTAACTTTAATATGTTAAACTAATGATTTGAAGCATTTCAATATCGATTGCTAAATGTGTATATACAAGGAAATCGACTTTATACCTAAATATAAGATAACGGAATACTTCTACATGCACTGCCGTTATGCGGCCATGATTTTATGCCAACTTCAGTTCTTCGAAGAAAGTTTATTAACTTAAATATGTTAAACTAATGAGTTGAAACATCTCGATATCGATTGCTAAATGTGTATATACAACAAAATCGCATTTATACCTAAACATAAGATTACGGAATTCTTCTACATGCACTGCCGTTATACCGCAAGGCTTTATGTTAACTTCAGTGCGTTAAAGAAGCCTTATTAACTTAAATATGTTAAAATAATGATTTGAATCATTTCGATATCGATTGCTCGATGTGTTTATACAACAAATCGATTTTATACCTAAATATAAAATTACGGAATTCTTCTACATGCACCGCCGTTATGCCGTTAAGGCTTTTGCAGACTTCAGTAAGAAAAAGAGGGTTAAGTAACTTAAATATGTTTAACTAATGATTTGAAGCATTTCGATATCGATTGCTAAATGTGCTAGTACAAGAAACTTGACTTTATACCTAAACATAGGATAACGGAATTCTTCCAAATGCACTGCCGTTAATCCGCCATGGCTTTATGTCAACTTCAGTTCTTTAAAGAAGGTTTGTTAACTTAAATATGTTAAACAAATGATTTGAAGCATTTCGATATCGATTTCTAAATGCATATATACAAGCAAATCGGCTTTATACCTAAATATAAGATTACGGAATTCTTCCAAATTACTGTCATTATGCCGCCATGGCTTTATTTCACCTTCAATACGTTAAAGATGGTTAATTAACTTAAATATGTTAAACTTATGATTTGAAGCATTTCGATATCGATTGCTAAATATGTAAATACAAGAAAATCGACTTTATACCTTAATATAAGATTACGGAATTCTTCAATTCCTAAGACAGCCGGTTCTACGCACCGGAATTGACTCGGATTTCATCCGACCAAGGGCTGTTATTTCGGCGATCTGACCCCGTAAAAAAAAAAAAAAAAAAAAAAAAAAAAAAATTACGGAATTCTTCTAAATGCACAGCAGTTATCCCGTTAAGGCTTTATGTAGACTTCAGTGCGTTAAAGAAGGTTTATTAACTTTAATATGTTAAACTGATGATTTGAAGCATTTCGATATCGCTTTTTAAATGTGTATATACAAGAAAATCGACTTTACATATACCTAAATATAAGATTACGGAATTCTTCCAAATGTACTGTCGTTATGCCGCCATGGTTTGTATCAACTACAATACGTTAACGAAGGTTAATTATTTTAAATATGTTAAACTAATGGTTTGAAGCATTTCGATATCGACTGCTAAATGTGTAAATACAACAAAATCGACTTTATACCTAAACATAAAATTATAACATTACGGATTTCTTCTAAATGCACTGCCGTTATACCGTTAAGGCCTTATGTAGACCTCATTAAGCTAAAAAATGTTTATTAACTTAATATGCTAAACTAATGATTTGAAGCATTTCGATATCGATAGCTAAATGTGTATATACAACAAAATCGAATTTATACCTAAACATAAGATTACGGAATTCTTCTACATACACCGCCGTTATACCGCCATGGCTTTATGTTAACTTCAGTGCGTTCAAGAAGCCTTATTAACTTAAATATGTTAAAATAATGATTTGAAGCATTTCGATATCGATTGCTAAATGTGTTTATACAACAAATCGATTTTATACCTAAATATAAAATTACGGAATTCTTCTACATGCACCGCCGTTATGCCGCCATGGCTTCACGTCACTTTCGGTAGGTTAAAGAAGGTAATTTAACTTAAATGTGTTAAACTAATGATTTGAAGCATTTCGATATCGATTGCTTAATGTGCTAGTACAAGAAATTTGACTTTATACCTAAACATAGGATAACGGAATTCTTCCAAATGCACTGCCGTTAATCCGCCATGGCTTTATGTCAACTTCAGTTCGTTAAAGTAGGTTTGTTAACTTAAATGTGTTAAACTAATGATTTGAAGCATTTCGATATCGATTTCTAAATGCATATATACAAGAAAATCGACTTTATACCTAAATATAAGATTACGGAATTCTTCCAAATTACTGTCGTTATGCCGCCATGGCTTTATTTCACCTTCAATACGTTAAAGTTGGTTAATTAACATAAATATGGTTAACTAATGATTTGAAGCATTTCGATATCGATTGCTAAATACGCAAATACACGAAAATCGACTTTATACCTTAATATAAGATTACGGAATTCCTCTAAATGCACTGCAGTTATACCGTTAAGGCTTTATGTAGACTTCAGTGTGTTAAAGAAGGTTTATTATAAATAACTTGAAAATGTAAAACTAATGATCTGAAGCATTTCGATATCGATTGCTTAATGTGTATATACAAGAAAATCGACTTTACATATACCTAAATATAAGATTACGGAATTCTTCCAAATGTACTGTCGTTATGCCGCAATGGTTTGTATCAACTACAATACGTTAAAGAAGGTTAATTATTTTATATATGTTAAACTAATGGTTTGAAGCATTTCGATATCGACTGCTAAATGTGTAAATACAACAAAATCGACTTTATACCTAAATATAAAATTATAACATTACGGATTTCTTCTAAATGCACTGCCGTTATACCGTTAAGGCTTTATGTAGACCTCATTAAGCTAAAAAATGTTTATTAACTTAATATGTTAAACTAATGATTTGAAGCATTTCGATATCGCTAGCTAAATGTGTATATACATGAAAATCGACTTTATACCTGAATATAAGATTACGGAATTCTTCTACATGCACTGCCGTTATGCCGCCATGGCTTTATATCAACTTCAATATGTTAAAGAAGGTTAACTAAATTAAATATGTTAAACTAATGATTTGAAACATTTCGATATCGCTTGATAAATGTGTATACAAGAAAATCGAATTTATACCTAAATATAAGATAACGGAATTCTTCTAAACGCACTGCCGTTATGCCGTTAATGCTTTATGTAGACTTTATTGAGTTAAAGTAGGTTTATTAACTAAAATATGTTAAACTAGTGATTTGAAGCATTTCGATATCGATTGCTAAATGTGTATATACAAGAAAATCGATTTTATACCTAAATAAAAGCTTACAGAAATTACCCAAATATACTGCCGTTATGCCGTTATGGCTTCTGTAAAGAAGGTTAATTATTTAAATATGATAAGCTAATGGTTTGAAGCATTTCGATATCGATTGCTAAATATGTAAATACAAGAAAATCTACTTTATACCTAAATATAAAATTATAACATTATGGAATTCTTCTAAATGCACTGCCGTTATGCCATTAGGGCCTTATGTAGACTTTAGTGCGCTAAAGAAGGTTTATTAACTTAAATATGTTAAGCTAATGATTTGAAGCATTTCGATATCGATTGCTAAATGTGTATATACAAGAAAATCGAATTTATACCTAAATATAAGATAACATAATTCTTCGAAATGCACTGCCGTTATGCCGTTAAGGCTTTATGTAGACTTCAGTGAGTTAAAGAAGGTTTATTAACTTAAATATGTTAAACTAGTGATTTGAAGCATTTCGATATCGATTGCTAAATGTGTATATACAAGAAAATCGACTTTATACCTAAATATAAGATTACGGAATTGTCCCAAATATACTGTCGTTATGCCGCCATGGCTTTGTATCACCTTCAATACGTTAAAGAAGGTTTATTAACTTAAATATGTTAAACTAATGATTTGAAGCATTTCGATATCGATTGCTAAATGAGTATGTACAAGAAAATCGAATTCATACCTAAATATAAGATTACGTTATTCTTCTTAATGCTCTGCCGTTATGCCGTTAAGGCTTTTGCAGGCTTCAGTAAGAAAAAGAGGGTTAAGTAACTTAAATGTGTTAAACTAGTGATTTGGAGCATTTCGATATCGATTGCTAAATGTGTATATACAAGAAAATCGGCTTTATACCTGAATATAAGACTACGGAATTCTTCTAAATGCACTGCCGTTATGCCGTTAAGGCTTTATGTAGACTTCAGTGAGTTAAAGAAGGTTTATTAACTTAAATATGTGAAACAAGTGATTTGAAACATTTCGATATCGCTTGATAAATGTGTATATACAAGAGAATCGAATTTATACCTGATAATTCGGGTGGTAGAGCACGGTGCTCGCTCGTTCCAAAATGTGGTTGGCCGTGGAGAAACGGTCGGCGCAAATGATTCCACAGGAGTATTAAATAAAAAACCAAAAAGTTTCATATAATACTTATATTTAATTATAAACAAATTAGAACCACACTTACCTACGTCTGTATCGCCAAGCGGTCGCAAAAGAAGAGAGAGCGCGCAACTTTTAGTAAGTGTTTAGTTGCGCGCGAATTAATACTTCGAAAAAAGTTCGAAAAAGAGAAAAAGAAAAGATTAATCTGCCGATACAGACGTGGCAAAAGAAATTGGGCGGGGGCGGCGTCAACATTCTCCCCGCCTTGCAGTATTACTGCAAATGCAGTTTACAATAAATTACTTAAAACTAACTTAACTAACTTAACTAACTGGTTCCTGCACTTCCTTTTCCACGTCTTCTTTGCAGATGGGGTGGCCGACGAGACGAATCGAGTCTGGTTCGGTCCGGGAAATGCCGCTGAGATGAATCGAATCTCAGTCGGTCATTGCCATGCCGCCAATTTGCATAGAAGTCACCACCTTCCGAGGTCGGCGAGACGAATCGAGTCTAACTCGATCCTGGGTAGATGGTGAATGTGAGAGGCGTTGGCAGCCAGTGCACTTTATCGTGCCGATGTTATACGACACCGCAAGTCTTTGCTGACA
>JAPZAG010000554.1:0-11000 GCA_027475135.1 Bactrocera correcta
TTTTGAAGCATTTCGATATCTATTGCTAAATGAGTATATACAAGAAAATCGACTTTATACCTAAATATAAGATTATGGAATTCTTCTAAATGCACTGCCGCTATGCCGCCATGGCTTCATGTCACCAAAGGTAGGTTAAAGAAGGTAATTTAACTTAACTATGTTAAACTAAAGATTTGAAGCATTTCGATATCGATTGCTAAATGTGTTTGTACAAGAAACCTGACTTTATTTCCTAAACATAGGATAACGGAATTCTTCCAAATGCACTGCCGTTAATCCGCCATGGCTTTATGTCAACTTCAGTTCGTTAAAGAAGGTTTGTTAACTTAAATATGTTAAACTAATGATTTGAAGCATTTCGATATCGATTGCTAAATGCGTATATTGAACAAAATCGACTTTATACCTAAATATACGATTACGGAACTCTTCCAAATGCACTGCCGTTATGCCGTTGAGGCTTTTGTAGACTTCAGTAAGATAAAGAGGATTAATTAACTTAAATCTGTTAAACTAATGATGAGAAGCATTTCGATATCGGTTGCTAAATGTGTATATACAAGAATATCGACTTTATACCTAAATATAAGATTACGGAATTGTTCCAAATGTACTGTCGTTATGCCGCCATGGCTTTGTATCACCTTCAATACGTTAAAGAAGGTTTATTAACTTAAATATGTTAAACTAATTATTTGAAGCATTTCGATATCGCTTGCTAAATGAGTATATACAAGAAAATCGAATTCATACCTAAATATAAGGTTACGTAATTCTTCTAAAAGCACCGCCGTAATGCCGTTAAGGCTTTTGCAGACTTCAGTAAGAAAAAGATGGTTAAGTAACTTAAATATGTTAAACTAATGATTTGAAGCATTTCGATATCGATTGCTAAATGTGTATGTAACGGAATTCATATAAATATACTGTCGTTATGCCGTTGTGGCTTTATGTAAACTTCACTAAGATAAAGAAGGTTAATTAACTTAAATATGCTAAACCAGTTATTTGAATCATTTCGATATCGATTGCAAAATGTTTATTATAAATAACTTGAAAATGTAAAACTAATGATTTGAAGCATTTCGATATCTATTGCTAAATGTGTATATACAAGAAAATCGACTTTACATATACCTAAATATAAGATTACGGAATTCTTCCAAATGTACTGTCGTTATGCCGCCATGGTTTGTA
Source organism: Bactrocera correcta (assembly GCA_027475135.1). Taxonomy (NCBI): domain Eukaryota; kingdom Metazoa; phylum Arthropoda; class Insecta; order Diptera; family Tephritidae; genus Bactrocera; species Bactrocera correcta. The sequence continues at coordinate 1,201 of JAPZAG010000554.1, forward strand.
TCAACTACAATACGTTAAAGAAGGTTAATTATTTTAAATATGTTAAACTAATGGTTTGAAGCATTTCGATATCGACTGCTAAATGTGTAAATACAACAAAATCGACTTTATACCTAAATATAAAATTATAACATTACGGATTTTTTCTAAATGCACTGCCGTTATACCGTTAAGGCTTTATGTAGACCTCATTAAGCTAAAAAATGTTTATTAACTTAATATGTTAAATTATGATTTGAAGCATTTCGATATCGATAGCTAAATGTGTATATACAAGAAAATCGACTTTATACCTGAATATAAGAGTACGGAAATCTTCTACATGCACTGCCGTTATGCCGTTAAGGCTTTTGTAGACTTCAGTATGAAAAAGTGGGTTGATTAACTTAAATATGTTAAACTAATGATTTGAAATATTCCGATATCGCTTGCTAAATGTGTATATACAAGAAAATCGAGTTTATGCCTAAATATAAGATAACGGAATTCTTCTAAACGCACTGCCGTTATGCCCTTAAGGCTTTATGTAGATTTCAGTAAGATAGAGGGGAATAATTAACTTAAATATGTTAAACTTATGATTTGAAGCATTTTGATATCGATTGCTAAATGTGTAAATACAATAAAATCGACTTTGTACCTAAATATTAGATTACGGAATTCTTTTAAATGCACTGCAGTTATACCGTTAAGGCTTTATGTAAACTTCAGTGCGTTAAAGAAGGTTTATTATAAATAACTTGAAATGTAAAACTAATGATTTGATGCATTTCGATATAGCTTGCTATATGTGTATGTACATCAATATCGACTTTATACCTAAATAAAAGATAACGGAATTCTTCTACATGCACTGCCGTTATGCCGTTAAGGCTTTTGTAGACTTCAGTATGAAAAAGAGGGTTAATTAAATTAAATATGTTAAACTAATGATTTGAAGCATTTCGATATCGCTTGCTAAATGTGTATATAATAGAATTTATACCCTATACCTAAATATAAGATAACGGAATTCTTCTAAACGCACTGCCGTTATGCCGTTAAGGCTTTTGTAGACTTCAGTATGAAAAAGAGGGTTGATTAACTTAAATATGTTAAACTAATGTTTTGAAGCATTTCGATATCTATTGCTAAATGAGTATATACAAGAAAATCGACTTTATACCTAAATATAAGATTACGGAATTCTTCTAAATGCACTGCCGCTATGCCGCCATGGCTTCATGTCACCAAAGGTAGGTTAAAGAAGGTAATTTAACTTAACTATGTTAAACTAAAGATTTGAAGCATTTCGATATCGATTGCTAAATGTGCTTGTACAAGAAACCTGACTTTATACCTAAACATAGGATAACGGAATTCTTCCAAATGCACTGCCGTTAATCCGCCATGGCTTTATGTCAACTTCAGTTCGTTAAAGAAGGTTTGTTAACTTAAATATGTTAAACTAATGATTTGAAGCATTTCGATATCGATTGCTAAATGCGTATATTGAACAAAATCGACTTTATACCTAAATATACGATTACGGAACTCTTCCAAATGAACTGCCGTTATGCCGTTGAGGCTTTTGTAGACTTCAGTAAGATAAAGAGGATTAATTAACTTAAATCTGTTAAACTAATGATGAGAAGCATTTCGATATCGGTTGCTAAATGTGTATATACAAGAAAATCGTCTTTATACCTAAATATAAGATTACGGAATTGTTCCAAATGTACTGTCGTTATGCCGCCATGGCTTTGTATCACCTTCAATACGTTAAAGAAGGTTTATTAACTTAAATATGTTAAACTAATTATTTGAAGCATTTCGATATCGCTTGCTAAATGAGTATATACAAGAAAATCGAATTCATACCTAAATATAAGATTACGTAATTCTTCTAAATGCACTGCCGTAATGCCGTTAAGGCTTTTGCAGACTTCAGTAAGAAAAAGATGGTTAAGTAACTTGAATATGTTAAACTAATGATTTGAAGCATTTCGATATCGATTGCTAAATGTGTATGTAACGGAATTCATATAAATATACTGCCGTTATGCCGTTATGGCTTTATGTAAACTTCAGTAAGATAAAGAAGGTTAATTAACTTAAATATGCTAAACCAGTTATTTGAATCATTTCGATATCGATTGCAAAATGTGCAAGTACAAGAAAATCGACTTTATGTCTAAATATAAGACTACGCAATTCTTCCAAACGCACTGCCGTTATGCCGTTATGGCTTTATATTAACTTCAGTTCGTTAAAGAAGGTTTATTAACTTAAATATGTTAAACCAGTTATTTGAAGCATTTCGATATCGATTGCCTAATGCATATATACAAGAAAATCAACTTTATACCTAAATATAAGACTACGGAATTCTTCCAAATGTGCTGTCGTTATGCCGGCATGGCTCTTTATCAACTTCAATACGTTAAAGAAGGTTAATTAACTTAAATATGTTGAACTAATTATTTGAAGCATTTCGATATCGCTTGTTAAATGTGTATATACAAGAAAATCGAATTTATACCTAAATATAAAATTTTAACATTACGGAATTCTTCTAAATGCACTGCCGTTATACCCCTAAGGCTTTATGTAGACTTCAGTAAGCTAAAAAATGTTTATTAACTTAATATGTTAAACTAATGATTTTAAGCATTTCGATATCGATATCTAAATGTGTATATAAAAGAAAATCGACTTTATACCTAAATATAAGATTACGGAATTCTTCCAAATGCACTGCCGTTATGGCTTTAAATCAACTTCAATACGTTTAAGAAGGTTAATTAACTTAAATATGTTAAACTAATGATTTGAAGCATTTCGATATCGCTTGCCAAATATGTATATACAAGAAAATCGAATTTATACCTAAATATAAGATAACGGAACTTTTCTAAATGCACTGCCGTTATGCCGTTAACACTTTATGTAGACTTCAGTAAGCTAAAAAATGTTTATTAACTTAATATGTTAAACTAATGATTTGAAGCATTTCGATATCGATATCTAAATGTGTATGTAAAAGAAAATCGACTTTATACCTAAATATAAGATTACGGAATTCTTCCAAATGCACTGCCGTTATGGCTTTAAATCAACTTCAATACGTTAAAGAAGGTTAATTAACTTAAATATGTTAAACTAATGAATTGAAGCATTTCGATATCGCTTGCCAAATACGTAAGGACTGTACCGAAAAGAAACTGCACACTTTCAATTCAATATTTCTCACGAACTAGCCGGTTGGTCGCATTGCGGTAAGTACCGTTAGAAAGCGTGATCAGTTCTGCTTCTATTGTTTTTTCTTTCTCCGTAATTTGTTATTTTATTTTCGCAATGGGTCGAATCAAAGAGCACGTGCGTAAGCAAATTGTGCACAATTACTGCACTGAAAAAAGCATTTCATACAGAAAGCTTGCAAAACGGTTTAAAGTCAGTGTAAATGGTGTAAAAAATATTATAATAAAGTTCAGTGAAACCTGTTCTCTTAAGGATTTATCTAAAAGTGGGCGAAAAAAAGGCCCTAGTGATCCAAATCTTGAAGCAAATGTGTTGGCCTTAATAAACCAAAACAAATCGATGTCTTTGCGCGATTTGGCGAAAAAAGCTAAATCCAGTGCTACTATGATTCAAAGAGTGAAGCAACGGAATAACCTAAAAACTTATAAAAAACAAAAGATTCCCAAAAAAAGTCAACGACAAATAAAAATAGGGAAAACAAGACTACGGAAGTTGTACGAACGTTTGCTAAAAGATTCTGTTGAGTGTGTTATAATGGACGATGAAACATACGTAAAAATGGACTCAAGAACATTACCAGGTCCCCAGTTCTATACAAAACAAAAAGATGGTACTATCGACCAGTCAGTGTCAACAATTCAAATAGAAAAATTTGGCGAGAAAATACTCATCTGGCAGGCTATTTGCTCTTGTGGCCTTAAGACCACTCCATTTTTCACAAAGGGTACTATATCGGCCGACATTTATAAGAAGGAGTGTCTACACCGTCGCCTAATTCCATTTTATAAAAAACACATCGTGTCAACAATATTTTGGCCTGATTTAGCCACAGTGCACTATGCTCATTCTACTTTGGCTTTGTTAAAGGATAACAATGTCAATTTTGTTAAAAAAGAGGGGAACCCTCCAAACGCTCCAGAATTTCGCCCGATAGAGAAGTATTGGGCAATTGTCAAACGGAATTTGAAAAAGGATCATCTCGTTGCCGAAAACGTCAACGAATTTAAAAAAAACTGGTTTAACGCAAGTCGAAACGTTACAAAAGAAGGTGTGCAGAATTTAATGAAGGGAATTAAAAGAAAAATTCGGCATAAATTAAGAGAATAATTTTTTTTTTACTAGTTTTAATTAAAATTGAATAAAAACTCTTCTATTTGTTATTAAAAAAAGTTACAAGCAAAAATTAATAAATTCCGTTAAGTTACAAATAAAAAATTGTGTGCAGTTTCTTTTCGGTACAGTCCTTATATACAAGAAAATCGAATTTATACCTAAATATAAGATAACGGAATTTTTCTAAATGCACTGCCGTTATGCCGTTAACACTTTAGTAGACTTCAGTGCGTTAAAAAAGGTTAATTAACTTAAATATGTTAAACTAATGATTTGAAGCATTTCGATATCGATTGCTAAATGTGTATATACAAGAAAATCGACTTTATACCTAACTAAAAGATTACGGAATTCTTCCAAATGTACTGTCATTATGCCGCCAAGGCTTTGTACCAACTTCAATACGTTAAAGAAGGTTAATTATTTTAAATACTTTAAACTAATGGTTTGAAGCATTTTGATATCGCTTGCTAAATGAATATATACAAGAAAGTCGAATTTATACCTAAATATAAGATAACGGAATTCTTCTAAATGCAGTGCTGTTATACCGTTAAGGCTTTATGTAGACTTCAGTGCGTTAAAGAAGGTTTATTAACTTAAATATGTTAAACTAATGAGCTGAAGCATTTCGATATCGATTGCTAAATGTGTATATACAAGAAAATCGACTTTATACCTAAATATAAGATTACGGAATTCTTCCAATTGTACTGTCGTTATGCCGCCATGGCTTTGTATAAACTGCAGTTCGTTAAAGAAGGTTAATTAACTTAAATATGTTAAACTAATGATTTGAAGCATTTCGATATCGCTTGCCAAATATGTATATACAAGAAAATCGAATTTATACCTAAATATAAGATAACGGAGTTCTTCTGCATGCACTGCCGTTATGCCGTTAACGCTTTATGTAGACTTCAGTGCGTTAAAGAAGGTTTATTAACTTAAATATGTTAAACTAATGATTTAAAGCTTTTCGATATCGATTGCTAAATGTGTATATACAAGAAATTTGACTTTATACCTAAATATAAGATACAATCCTACTGTCATTATGCCGCCATGGCTTTGTATCAACTTCAATACGTTAAAGAAGGTTAATTATTTTAAATATCTTAAACTAATGGTTTGAAGCATTTCGATATCGACTGCTAAATGTGCAAATACAAGAAAATCGACATTATACCTAAATATAAAATTATAACATTACGGAATTCTTCTAAATGCACTGCCGTTATACCGTTAAGGCTTTATGTAGACTTTAGTAAGCTAAAAAATGTTTATTAATTTAATATGTTAAACAAATGATTTGAAGCATTTCGATATCGATAGCTAAATATGTATATACAAGAAAATCGACTTTACACCTAAATACAAGATTACGGAATTCTTCTACATCCACTGCCGTTATGCCAACTTCAGATCGTTAAGGAAGGTTTATTAACTTAAATATGTTAAACTAATGAGTTGAAGCATTGCGATATCGATTGCTAAATGTGTATATACAAGAAAATCGTTTTTATACCTAAATAAAAGATTACGGAATTCACTCAAATATACTACCGTTATGGCTTTATTTAAACTTCAGTAAGATAAAGAAGGTTAATTAACCTAAATATGCTAAACCAGTTATTTGAAGATTTTCGATATCGATTGCTAAATGTGTAAATCCAAGAAACTCGACTACATACCTAAATATAAGATTACGGAATTCTTCTACATGCACTGCCGTTATGGCTTTATATCAACTTCAATACGTTAAAGAAGGTTAATTAACTTAAATATGTAAAACTAATCATTTGAAGCATTTCGATATCGCTTGCCAAATATGTATATACAAGAAAATCGACTTTATACCTAAATATAAGATAACGGAGTTCTTTTACATGCACTGCCGTTATGCCGCCATGGCTAAATGCCAACTTCAGTTCGTTGAAGAAGGTTTATTAACTTAAATATGTTAAACTAATAAGTTGAAGCATTTCGATATAGATTGCTAAATGAGTAAATACAAGAAAATCGACTTTATACCTAAATATAAGATTACGTAGTTCTTCTAAATGCACTGCCGTTATGCCGATAAGGCTTTATGTAGACTTCAGGAAGATAAAAGGGTGAATTAACTTAAATATGTTAAACTAATAAATTGAAGCATTTCGATTTCGATTGCTAAATGTGTATATACAAGAAAATCGAATTTATACCTAAATATAAGGTTAGGTAATTCTTCTAAATGCACTGCAGTTATGCCGTTAAGGCTTTATGTAGATTTCAGTAAGATAAGAGGGTGAATTAACTTAAATATGTTAAACTAATGATTTGAAGCATTTCGATATCGATTGCTTAATGTGTTAATAAAAGAAAATCTATTTATACCCAAATATAAGATTACGTAATTCTTTTAAATGCACTGCCGTTATGCCGTTAAGGTTTTTGTAGACTTCAGTGAGATAAAGAAGGTTAATTAACTTAAATATTCTAAACTACTGATTTGAAGCATTTCGCTATCGATTGCTAAATGTGTATATACAAGAAAATCGACTTTATACCTAAACATAAGATAACAGAATTCTTCTAACTGCACTGCGGTTATGCCACCATGGCTTTATGTAAACTTCAGTTCGTTAAAAAAGTTTTATTAACTTAAATATGTTAAACTAATGATTTGAAGCATTTCGATATCGATTGCTAAATGTGTATATACAAGAAAATCGACTTTATACATAAATATAACATTACGTAATTCTTCTAAATGCATTGCCGTTATACCGTCTTAGCAGTGCTGTTAATGGTTTAGCTATTTTTGCGTAATCCTGGATAAATCGTCGGTAATAACCTGACATACCTAGGAAGGACCTTAATTCTTTGAGAGTTTGTGGAACTGGAAATTTGGCTACTGCTTCTACTTTTTCAGGGTTGGTTTTTATCCCATTTGAACTGATTACATATCCTAAAAATTCTACCTCTTCTTTAGCAAATGTACATTTATCTAATTGGATTTTCATGTTTGCATTTTCTAGGGTTTGAAATACTAATTCTATGTTTTTAAAATGTTCTTCTTCGTTTTTGCCAAATATTATTACATCATCGATGTAAACATAGCACCTTACTCCTATATGTTCACGAAGGATATCGTCTAGTGCTCTTTGGAATGTGGCGGGAGCATTTTTTAAGCCGAAAGGTAAGCGGAGGAATTCATATTTTCCGTTGTTTACGGAAAATGCTGTTTTTTCAATGTCTGACTCGCGAAGTGGAATCTGATGGAACCCACTTTTTAAGTCAATAACCGTAAATAGTTTATTGTTTCCCAGATTTGCAACTAAATTGAGTTTACGATAATCTACGACCATTCGAAACTTTTTTTCACCAGAGGCATCTGACTTTTTACTAACTATCCAAATTGGGAAGTTATACGGAGATTTCGATCTCCTTATTATTCCGTTATCTAAAAGTTCTTCAATTTGTCGTTCGATTTCGTATTTTAATGCCATGGGATACGGGTATGGCTTTGAGTAGACGGGGATTTCGGTTGTTGTCCGGATTTCACCTTTAACGAGGGTGGTGTAGGTAAGTTTTTCATCAGGATCGGAAAAAAGGTTTGGACATTTATGGATAATATTATTAATTTTGTGTTGTTGTTGTAATGAGAGATGTGGAGTATTGATTGCCACATTATTCACCTCGTGAGATATTCGTTGCTTTAACGGTATATTTATACTTTGACAAATTGTCATCAAATTTTTGTCGGTATGAATAATTGCTTTTAATTCTTTAAGTGTGTCGTTGCCTATTATGCCGTGGAACGACCCTAGAGTCGGTAATATCAAAAATTTTATTTTCCCTACTGTTGGTCCGAAAATGTCGACGAAGGTATGGTGAGTAATTTCAATTGTTCCGGCAACTGATTTCACTATAAAGGGCTTTTCATTCAGAATTGGATTCCTAATTCTCGTGGATTGGATGTAATTCTTATTGGGTCCGGTATCGATAAGAAAATCTATTGTGTCTCCGCGCCTTGTTCTAAATTCGTAATAAGGCAGCGAAGACGGCGCTAATCTAAAAAATTAATAGTATCAGGCTCATTTTTTCCTGCATTGTCGTAATTGCTAACGTAAGAATTGTCATCGTATATCCCGTTGGGGTCTAGTTCTACTGCGTTAGTAAAAAAATTTCTTTGCATTTTGCTTGGAGGGTGAGTCAGTTGTGCGGAAATCGGACGTTTCGGTGGTCGATTGTCCTGGAATGTATTAGGCCTATTCTGATAATTAATTTGTCTTGATCGTATTGATTGGTCTACTTCCATTGGGGTCGGTGGTTTAGGTGGTAGATTCGGTCTGTTATTGAAGGAGGTATTTTCTCTGGTAATATGGGGGTTGTTCGGGTAATTGTTGAACCTCGGCATGAATCCTTGGTTATTTCTCGTATAGTTGGGAGAGTGTTGGGGATATCGATTTGATTGACGACCGAATGCCTGTTGGTCGAAATTTCGTCTGGGGGAATTGGAATACGTTAATACCGGGTAAAAAGGTCTGTTGTTATTGAAATTATTAAAGTTGTTGTTGGAATTATTAAAATTGTTATTTCGGGGAGGTCGTGGTGGTGGTTGAATATTGAGTTTGTGTGTATTGTTCGCGTGGTTTATTCTATATGTCATGTTGTCAAGTTTTTGGCATAAATGCAATGCTTGTGGCAGGGTTGACGGTTCTCTCATGCTGAGAAGACGAGGTAAATCACCGTTTAGCCCTCTGATAAATGTGTCAAGAGCTTTGTCCCTATATGAGTTAGTCATAGCCCGTATGGACTCGTCGCTTAGTTCGAGACATGAAATTTTGTCCAATATCAGTGAAAGATGTTGGTAGACCTTTTGGTAGAAGAACGGAATGTCGTCATAGCGTTGGACCAGAGTGGTCATCTGATATTCTAGGGTACCTATGTCCCTTTTATCTGAATAATGCATCATAAGGCATTTTCTAATTTGGCTCCAATCAAGTGGAGTATTATATGATTCTAATGCGATATCGGCATCACCAATTACTTTATGCCTGATCGTATGAAGTATTGCAAAATATTTAGGGGTATTCTTGACTCCCTCGTAGGCTTTAAAAATCCTGTCTACGCTCTTCCTCCAGGTGTTAAATTCTCCTGGTCGTCCTGAGAATTCCCTAAGGCATTTCACCATGTCCGGAATCTTATCTAGTTCATTTACGTTGTTCGCGGTTAGTGTCACGCTATGGTCGGGTTCTGTAAAGTCTGTTACGGTTTGCGTGCTCACTCGTTCGAGTACTTCTCGAACTATTGTTGTTATAAGAGTTGGGTTAGGGGTGGGAGGGTTTAAAGGATGGGTGGAAGGATTTGGAGGATGGGTGGTTTGCCCATAATCCAGCCTCATTTGATTTAGCTGCTCAATTAGTTCTTCGGCTGTGTCTGGCATTGTAATCTTTTTA
>JAPZAG010000555.1:0-34274 GCA_027475135.1 Bactrocera correcta
TGCTGACGCTGCGCTTCCCACAGGTTGGCACTTCGCTGACGTTGCGCTTACCACAGGTTGCCACTACACGTGTCGCAGTCTCAGCGATTTAGTGGTGTCATATTATTTTACTTTGTGTCATATGATTTTAATGCATCATATGATACTTTTGAATTTATGGGGTGCTAACTTATACACATTTAGCAATCGATATCGAAATGCTTCAAATCATTAGTTTAACATATTTAAGTTAATTAACCTTTTTTAACGTATTGAAGTTGATATAAAGCCATGGCGGCATAACGACAGTACATTCGGAAGAATTCCGTTATCATATATTTAGGTATAAAGTCGATTTTGCTGTATATACACATTTAGCAATCGATATCGAAATGCTTCAAATCATTAGTTTAACATATTTAAGTTAATTAACCTTCTTTATCTTACTGAACTTCACATAATGCCATAACTGTATAATGGCAGTGTATGTAGAAGAACTCCGTAATCTTATATTTAGGTATGAATTCGATTTTCTTGTATATACACATTTAGCTATCGATATCGAAATGCTTCAAATCATTAGTTTAACATATTTAAGTTAAATATCCATCTTAATCTTACTGAAGTCTACAAAAGCCTTAACGGCATAATGGCAGTGCATTAAGAAGAATTACGTAATCTTATATTTAGGTTTAAAGTCGATTTTCTTGTATATACAAATTTAGCAATCGATATCGAAATGCTTCAAATCAGTAGTTTAACATATTTAAGTAAATAAAGCTTCTTTGACGCACTGAAGTTAACATAAAGCCATGGCGGCAAAACGGCAGTGCATTTAGAAGAATTCCGTAATCTTATATTTAGGTATAAATTCGATTTTCTTGTATATACACATTTAGCAATCGATATCGAAATGCTTCAAATCATTAGTTTAACATATTTTAGTTAATTAACCTTCTTTATCTTACTGAAGTTAACATAAAGCCATAATGGCATAATGGCAGTGCATTTGGAAGAATTCCGTAATCTTATATTTAGGTATAAAGTCGATTTTCTTGTATATACACATTTAGCAATCGATATCGAAATGATTCAAATCATTAGTTTAACATATTTAAGTTAATAAACCTTCTTTACCGAACTGAAGTTGGCATAAAGCCATGGCGGCATAACGGCAGTGCATTTAGAAGAATTCCGTAATCTTATATTTAGGTATGAATTCGATTTTCTTGTATATACACATTTAGCAATCGATATCGAGATGCTTCAAATCATTAGTTTAACATATTTAAGTTAATAAACCTTCTTTAACGAACTGAAGTTGGAATAAACTCCTGGCGGCATAACGATAGTGCATTTAGGAGAATTCCGTAATCTTATATTTAGGTGTAAAGTCGATTTTCTTGTATTTAAACATTTAGCAATCGATATCGAAAATCTTCAAATCATTAGTTTAACATATTTAAGCTAATTAACCCTCTTTATCTTACTGAAGTCTACAAAAACTTAACGGCATAACGGCAGTGCATTCAGAGAAATTCCGTTATCATATATTTAGGTATAAAGTCGATTTTCTTGTATATATGCATTAAGCAATTGATTTCGAAATGCTTCAAATAAATGGTGTAACACATCTAAGTTAATAAACCTTCTTTAACGAACTGAAGTTAACATAAAGCCATAAGGGCATAACGGCAGTGCATTTAGAAGAATTCCGTAAGCTTATATTTAGGTATAAAGTCGATTTTGTTGTATATACACAATTAGCTATCGATATCGAAATGCTTCAAATCATTTGTTTAACATATTTAAGTTAACTAACCTTCTTTAACGTATTGAAGGTGATAAAAAGCCATGGCGGCATAACGAGAGTACATTTGGAAGAATTCCGTAACCTTATATTTAGGTATAAAAAAGATTTTCTTGTATATAGGCATTAAGCAATCGATTCGAAAATCTTCAAATCATTAGTTTAACATATTTAAGCTAATTAACCCTCTATATCTTACTGAAGTCTACAAAAGCCTTAACGGCATAACGGCAGTGCATTCAGAGAAATTCCGTTATCATATATTTAGGTATAAAGTCGATTTTCTTGTATATATGCATTTAGCAATCGATTTCGAAAATCTTCAAATCATTAGTTTAACATATTTAAGTTAATAAAGCTTCTTTAACGCACTGAAGTCCACATAAAGGCTTAACGGCATAACGGCATAACGGCAGTGCATTTAGAAGAATTCCGTTATCTTATATTTAGGTATAAAGTCGATTTTCTTGTATATACACATTTAGCAATCGACATCGAAATGCTTCAAATCATTAGTTTAACATATTTTAGTTAATTAACCTTCTTAATCTTACTGAACTTCACATAATGTCATAACGGTATAACGGCAGCGCATTTGGAAGAATTCCGTTATCTTTCATTTAGGTATAAAGTCGATTTTGTTGTATATACACATTTAGCAATCGATATCGAGATGCGTCAACCCATTAGTTTAACATATTTAAGTTAATAAACCTTCTTTAACGAACTGAAGTTGGCACAAAGCCCTGGCGGCATAACGATAGTGCATTTAGGAGAATTCCGTAATCTTATATTTAGGTGTAAAGTCGATTTTCTTGTATTTACATATTTAGCAATCGATATCGAAATGCTTCAAATCATTACTTTAACATATTTAAGTTAATTAACCTCCTATAACTTATTGAAGTTGATATAAAGCCATGGCGGAATAACGGCAGTGCATTTAGAAGAATTCCGTAATCTTATATTTAGGTATAAAGTCGATTTTCTTAAATTTACACAATAAGCAATCGGTATCGAAATGCTTCAAATCATTAGTTTAACATATTTTTGTTAATAAACTTTTTTTAGCTTACTGAAGTCTACATAAAGCGGTGGCGGTATAACGGCAGTGCATTTAGAAGAATTCCGTATTGTTATAATTTTATATTTAGGTATAAAGTCGATTTTCTTGTATTTACACATTAAGCAATCGATATCGCAAATCTTCAAATCATTAGTTTAACATATTTAAGCTAATTAACCCTTTTTATCTTACTGAAGTCTACAAAAGCCTTAACGGCATAACGGCAGTGCATTCAGAGAAATTCGGTTATCATATATTTAGGTATAAAAAAGATTTTCTTGTATATATGCATTTAGCAATCGATTTCGAAAATCTTCAAATCATTAGTTTAACATATTTAAGCTAATTAACCCTCTTTATCTTACTGAAGTCTACAAAAGCCTTAACGGCATAACGGCAGTGCATTCAGAGAAATTCCGTTATCATATATTTAGGTATAAAAAAGATTTTCTTGTATATATGCATTTAGCAATCGATTTCGAAATGCTTCAAATAACTGGTTTAACATATTTAAGGTTATAAACCTTCTTTAACGAACAGAAGTTAACCTAAAGCCACAACGGCATAACGGCAGTGCATTTAGAAGAATTCCGTAATCTTATATTTAAGTATAAAGGCGATTTTCTTGTATATACACATTTAGCAATCGATATCGAAATGATTCAAATCATTAGTTTAACATATTTAAGTTAATAAACCATCTTTAACGAACTGAAGTTGGCATAAAGCCATGGCGGCATAACGGCAGTGCATTTAGAAGAATTCCGTAATCTTATATTTAGGTATAAAGTCGCTTTTGTTGTATATACACATTTAGCAATCGATATCGAAATGATTCAAATCATTAGTTTAACATATTTAAGTTAATAAATCTTCTTTAACGAACTGAAGTTGGCATAAAGCCATGGCGGCATAACGGCAGTGCAATTAGAAGAATTCCGTAATCTTATATTTAGGTATAAAGTCGATTTTGTTGTATATACACATTTAGCAATCGATATCGAAATGCTTCAAATCATTAGTTTAACATATTTAAGTTAATAAACCTTCTTTAACGAACTGAAGTTGGCATAAAGCCATGGCGGCATAACGGCAGTGCAATTAGAAGAATTCCGTAATCTTATATTCAGGTATAAAACCGATTTTCTTGTATATACACATTTAGCTATCGATATCGAAATGCTTCAAATCATAAATTTAACATATTAAGTTATTAAACATTTTTTAGCTTAATGAGGTCTACATAAAGCCTTAACGGCATAACGGCAGTGCATTCAGAGAAATTCCGTTATCATATATTTACGTATAAAGTCGATTTTCTTGTATATATGCATTAAGCAATCGACTTCGAAATGCTTCAAATAACTGGTGTAACATATTTAAGTTAATAAACCTTCTTTAACGAACAGAAATTAACATAAGGCCATAATTGCATAACGGCAGTGCATTTAGAAGAACTCCGTTATCTTATATTTAGGAAAAAAGTCGATTTTCTTGTATATACACATTTAGCAATCGATATCGAAATGCTTCAAATCATTAGTTTAATACATTTAAGTTAATTAACACTCATTATCTTACTGAAGTCTACAAACGCCTTAACGGCAACGTATTTAGAAGAATTACGTTATCTTATATTTAGGTATAAAGTCGATTTTCTTGTATATACTCATTTAGCAATCGATATCGAAATGCTTCAAATCATTAGTTTAACATATTTAAGTTAAATAACCTACTTTAACGCACTGAAGTTAACACAAAGCCATGGCGGCATAACGGCAGTGCATTTAGAAGAATTCCGTAATCTTATATTTAGCTATAAATTCGATTTTTTTGTATATACACATTTAGCAATCGATACCTAAATGCTTCAAATCATTAGTTTAACATATTTAAGTTAATTAACCTTTTTTAACGTATTGAAGTTGATATAAAGCCATGGCGGCATAAAGGTAGTACATTCGGAAGAATTCCCTATTCTTATATTTAGGTATATAGTTATTCTTGTATATATGCATTAAGCAATCGATATCGAAATGCTTCAAATAACCTGTTTAACACATTTAAGTTAATAAACCTTCTGTAACTAACTGAAGTTAACATAATGCCATAACGGTATAACGGCAGTGCATTTGGAAGAATTCCGTAATCTGATATTTAAGTATAAAGTCGATTTTGTTGTATATATGCATTTAGAAATCGATTTCGAAAATCTTTAAATCATTAGTTTAACATATTTAAGTTGATAAAGCTTCTTTAACGCACTGAAGTTAACATACAGCCATGGCGGCATAACGGCAGTGCATTTAGAAGAATTCCGTAAGCTTATATTTAGGTATAAAGTCGATTTTGTTGTATATGCACATTTAGCAACAGATATCGAAATGCTTCCAATCATTAGTTTAACATATTTAAGTTAATTAACCTTCTTTAACGTATTGAAGGTGATATAAAGCCATGGCGGCATAACGACAGTACATCTGGAAGAATTCCGTAACCTTATATTTAGGTATAAAAAAGTTTTTCTTGTATATATGCATTTAGCAATCGATTTCGAAAATCTTAAAATCATTAGTTTAACATATTTAAGCTAATTAACCCTCTTTATCTTACTGAAGTCTACAAAAGCCTTAACGGCATAACGGCAGTGCATTCAGAGAAATTCCTTTATCATATATTTACGTTCAAAGTCGATTTTCTTGTATGTATGCATTTAGCGATCGACTTCGAAATGCTTCAAATAACTGGTGTAACATATTTAAGTTAATAAACCTTCTTTAACGAACAGAAATTAACATAAAGCCATAATTGCAAAACGGCAGTGCATTTAGAAGGACTCCGTAATCTTATATTTAGGTACAAGGTCGATTTTCTTGTATATAGGCATTAAGCAATCGATTCGAAAATCTTCAAATCATTAGTTTAACATATTTAAGCTAATTAACCCTCTATATCTTACTGAAGTCTACAAAAGCCTTAACGGCATAACGGCAGTGCATTCAGAGAAATTCCGTTATCATATATTTAGGTATAAAGTCGATTTTCTTGTATATATGCATTTAGCAATCGATTTCGAAAATCTTCAAATCATTAGTTTAACATATTTAAGTTAATAAAGCTTCTTTAACGCACTGAAGTCCACATAAAGGCTTAACGGCATAACGGCATAACGGCAGTGCATTTAGAAGAATTCCGTTATCTTATATTTAGGTATAAAATCGATTTTCTTGTATATACACATTTAGCAATCGACATCGAAATGCTTCAAATCATTAGTTTAACATATTTTAGTTAATTAACCTTCTTTATCTTACTGAACTTCACATAATGTCATAACGGTATAACGGCAGCGCATTTGGAAGAATTCCGTTATCTTTCATTTAGGTATAAAGTCGATTTTGTTGTATATACACATTTAGCAATCGATATCGAGATGCGTCAACCCATTAGTTTAACATATTTAAGTTAATAAACCTTCTTTAACGAACTGAAGTTGGCACAAAGCCCTGGCGGCATAACGATAGTGCATTTAGGAGAATTCCGTAATCTTATATTTAGGTGTAAAGTCGATTTTCTTGTATTTACATATTTAGCAATCGATATCGAAATGCTTCAAATCATTACTTTAACATATTTAAGTTAATTAACCTCCTATAACTTATTGAAGTTGATATAAAGCCATGGCGGAATAACGGCAGTGCATTTAGAAGAATTCCGTAATCTTATATTTAGGTATAAAGTCGATTTTCTTAAATTTACACAATAAGCAATCGGTATCGAAATGCTTCAAATCATTAGTTTAACATGTTTTAGTTAATAAACTTTTTTTAGCTTACTGAAGTCTACATAAAGCGGTGGCGGTATAACGGCAGTGCATTTAGAAGAATTCCGTTATCATATATTTAGGTATAAAAAAGATTTTCTTGTATATATGCATTAAGCAATCGATTTCGAAAATCTTCAAATCATTAGTTTAACATATTTAAGCTAATTAACCCTCTTTATCTTACTGAAGTCTACAAAAGCCTTAACGGCATAACGGCAGTGCATTCAGAGAAATTCGGTTATCATATATTTAGGTATAAAAAAGATTTTCTTGTATATATGCATTAAGCAATCGATTTCGAAAATCTTCAAATCATTAGTTTAACATATTTAAGCTAATTAACCCTCTTTATCTTACTGAAGTCTACAAAAGCCTTAACGGCATAACGGCAGTGCATTCAGAGAAATTCCGTTATCATATATTTAGGTATAAAAAAGATTTTCTTGTATATATGCATTAAGCAATCGATTTCGAAAATCTTCAAATCATTAGTTTAACATATTTAAGCTAATTAACCCTCTTTATCTTACTGAAGTCTACAAAAGCCTTAACGGCATAACGGCAGTGCATTCAGAGAAATTCCGTTATCATATATTTAGGTATAAAAAAGATTTTCTTGTATATATGCATTTAGCAATCGATTTCGAAATGCTTCAAATAACTGGTTTAACATATTTAAGTTAATAAACCTTCTTTAACGAACAGAAGTTAACCTAAAGCCACAACGGCATAACGGCAGTGCATTTAGAAGAATTCCGTAATCTTATATTTAAGTATAAAGGCGATTTTCTTGTATATACACATTTAGCAATCGATATCGAAATGATTCGAATCATTAGTTTAACATATTTAAGTTAATAAACCATCTTTAACGAACTGAAGTTGGCATAAAGCCATGGCGGCATAACGGCAGTGCATTTAGAAGAATTCCGTAATCTTATATTTAGGTATAAAGTCGATTTTGTTGTATATACACATTTTGCAATCGATATCGAAATGATTCAAATCATTAGTTTAACATATTTAAGTTAATAAATCTTCTTTAACGAACTGAAGTTGGCATAAAGCCATGGCGGTATAACGGCAGTGCAATTAGAAGAATTCCGTAATCTTATATTTAGGTATAAAGTCGATTTTCTTGTATATACACATTTAGCAATCGATCTCGAAATGCTTCAAATCATTAGTTTAACATATTTAAGTTAATAAACCTTCTTCAACGAACTGAAGTTGGCATAAAGCCATGGCGGCATAACGGCAGTGCATTTAGAAGAATTCCGTAATCTTATATTTAGGTATAAAGTCGATTTTGTTGTAAATACACATTTAGCAATCGATATCGAAATGCTTCAAATCATTAGTTTAACATATATTAGTTAATTAGCCTTCTTTATCTTACTGAACTTCACATAATGCCATAACGGTATAACGGCAGCGCATTTGGAAAAATTCCGTAAACTTATGTTTAGGTATAAAGTTGATTTTGTTGTATATACACAGTTAGCAATCGATATCGAGATGCTTCAACCGATTAGTTTAACATATTTAAGTTAATAAACCTTCTTTAACGAACTGAAGTTGGCATAAAGCCCTGGCGGCATAACGATAGTGCATTTAGGAGAATTCCGTAATCTTACATTTAGGTGTAAAGTCGATTTTCTTGTATTTACATTTTTAGCAATCGATATCGAAATACTTCAAATCATTAGTTTAACATATTTAAGTTAATTAACCTTCTATAACTTATAAAGCCATGGCGGCATAACGGCAGTACATTTAGAAGAATGCCGTAATCTTATATTCAGGTATAAAACCGATTTTCTTGTATATACACATTTAGCTATCGATATCGAAATGCTTCAAATCATAAATTTAACATATTAAGTTATTAAACATTTTTTAGCTTAATGAGGTCTACATAAAGCCTTAACGGCATAACGGCAGTGCATTCAGAGAAATTCCGTTATCATATATTTACGTATAAAGTCGATTTTCTTGTATATATGCATTAAGCAATCGACTTCGAAATGCTTCAAATAACTGGTGTAACATATTTAAGTTAACAAACCTTCTTTAACGAACAGAAATTAACATAAGGCCATAATTGCATAACGGCAGTGCATTTAGAAGAACTCCGTTATCTTATATTTAGGAAAAAAGTCGATTTTCTTGTATATACACATTTAGCAATCGATATCGAAATGCTTCAAATCATTAGTTTAATACATTTAAGTTAATTAACACTCATTATCTTACTGAAGTCTACAAACGCCTTAACGGCAACGTATTTAGAAGAATTACGTTATCTTATATTTAGGTATAAAGTCGATTTTCTTGTATATACTCATTTAGCAATCGATATCGAAATGCTTCAAATCATTAGTTTAACATATTTAAGTTAAATAACCTACTTTAACGCACTGAAGTTAACACAAAGCCATGGCGGCATAACGGCAGTGCATTTAGAAGAATTCCGTAATCTTATATTTAGCTATAAATTCGATTTTTTTGTATATACACATTTAGCAATCGATACCTAAATGCTTCAAATCATTAGTTTAACATATTTAAGTTAATTAACCTTTTTTAACGTATTGAAGTTGATATAAAGCCATGGCGGCATAAAGGTAGTACATTCGGAAGAATTCCCTATTCTTGTATTTAGGTATATAGTTATTCTTGTATATATGCATTAAGCAATCGATATCGAAATGCTTCAAATAACCTGTTTAACATATTTAAGTTAATAAACCTTCTTTAACGCACTGAAGTCTACATAAAGCCTTAACGGTATAACAGCACTGCATTTAGAAGAATTCCGTAATCTGATATTTAAGTATAAAGTCGATTTTGTTGTATATATGCATTTAGAAATCGATTTCGAAAATCTTTAAATCATTAGTTTAACATATTTAAGTTGATAAAGCTTCTTTAACGCACTGAAGTTAACATACAGCCATGGCGGCATAACGGCAGTGCATTTAGAAGAATTCCGTAAGCTTATATTTAGGTATAAAGTCGATTTTGTTGTATATGCACATTTAGCAACAGATATCGAAATGCTTCCAATCATTAGTTTAACATATTTAAGTTAATTAACCTTCTTTAACGTATTGAAGGTGATATAAAGCCATGGCGGCATAACGACAGTACATCTGGAAGAATTCCGTAACCTTATATTTAGGTATAAAAAAGTTTTTCTTGTATATATGCATTTAGCAATCGATTTCGAAAATCTTCAAATCATTAGTTTAACATATTTAAGCTAATTAACCCTCTTTATCTTACTGAAGTCTACAAAAGCCTTAACGGCATAACGGCAGTGCATTCAGAGAAATTCCGTTATCATATATTTACGTTCAAAGTCGATTTTCTTGTATGTATGCATTTAGCGATCGACTTCGAAATGCTTCAAATAACTGGTGTAACATATTTAAGTTAATAAACCTTCTTTAACGAACAGAAATTAACATAAAGCCATAATTGAATAACGGCAGTGCATTTAGAAGGACTCCGTAATCTTATATTTAGGTACAAAGTCGATTTTCTTGAATATACACATTTAGCAATCGATATCGAAATGCCTCAAATCATTAGTTTAACATATTTAAGTTAATTAACCCTCTTTATCTTACTGAAGTCTACAAGCGCCTTAACGGCAATGCATTTAGAAGAATTACGTAATCTTGTATTTAGGTATAAAGCCGATTTTCTTGTATATATTCATTTAGCAATCGATATCTAAATGCTTCAAATCATTAGTTTAACATATTAAAGTTAACAAACCTACTTTAACGCACTGAAGTTAACACAAAGCCATGGCGGCATAACGGCAGTGCATGTAGAAGAATTCCGTAATCTTATATTTAGGTATAAATTCGATTTTCTTGTATATACACATTTAGCAATCGATATCGAAATGCTTTAAATCATTAGTTTAACATATTTAAGTTAATTAACCTTCTTTATCTTAATTAAGTTAACATGAAGCCATAACGGCATAACGGCGGTGCATTTAGAAGAATTCCGTTTTCATATATTTAGATATAAAGTCGATTTTCTTGTATATACACATTTAGCAATCGATACCAAAATGATTCAAATCATTAGTTTAACATATTTAAGTTAATAAACCTTCTTTAACGAACTGAAGTTGGCACAAAGCCATGGCGGCATAACGGCAGTGCATTTAGAAGAATTCCGTAATCTTATATTTAGGTATAAAGTCGATTTTCTTGTATATACACATTTAGCAATCGATATCGAAATGCTTCAAATCATTAGTTTAACATATTTTAGTTAATTAACCTTCTTATCTTACTGAACTTCACATAATGCCATAACGGTATAACAGCAGCGCATTTGGAAGAATTCCATAATCTTATATTTAGGTATAAAGTCGATTTTGTTGTATATACACATTTAGCAATCGACATCGAAATGCTTCAAATCATTAGTTTAAATTATTTTAGATAATTAACCTTCTTTATCTTACTGAACTTCACATAATGCCATAACGGTATAACGGCAGCGCATTTAGAAGAATTCCTTATTCTTGTATTTAGGTATAAAGTCGATTTTGTTGTATATAAGCATTTAACAATCGATTTCGAAATGCTTCAAATAACTGGTTTAACATATTTAAGTTAGTAAACCTTCTTTAACGAACAGAAGTTAACATAAAGCCACAACGGCATAACGGCAGTGCATTTAGAAGAATTCCGTAATCTTATATTTAAGTATAAAGGCGATTTTCTTGTATATACACATTTAGCAATCGATATCGAAATGCTTCAAATCATTAGTTTAACATATTTAAGTTATTTAACCATCTTAATCTTACTGAAGTCTACAAAAGCCTTAACGGCATAATGGCAGTGCATTTAGAAGAATTACGTAATCTTATATTTAGGTTTAAAGTAGATTTTCTTGTATATACTCATTTAGCAATCGATATCGAAATGCTTCAAATCATTAGTTTAACATATTTAAGTAAATAAAGCTTCTTTAACGCACTGAAGTTAACATAAAGCCTTGGCGGCATAACGGCAGTGCATGTAGAAGAATTCCGTAATCTTATATTTAGGTATAAATTCGATTTTCGTGTATATACACATTTAGCAATCGATATCGAAATGCTTCAAATCATTAGTTCAACATATTTAAGTTAATTAACCTTCTTTATCTTACTGAAGTTAACAAAAAGCCATAACGACATAACGGCAGTGCATTTAGAAGAATTCCGTTATCATATATTTAGGTATAAAGTCGATTTTCTTGTATATACACATTTAGCAATCGATATCGAAATGATTCAAATCATTAGTTTAACATATTTAAGTTAATAAAACTTCTTTAACGAACTGAAATTGGCATAAAGCCATGGCGGCATAACGGCAGTGCATTTAGAAGAATTCCGTAATGTTATAAATTTATATTTAGGTGTAAAGTCGATTTTCTTGTATTTACACATTTAGCAATCGATATCGAAAATCTTCAAATCATAAGTTTAACATATTTAAGCTAATTAACCCTCTTTATCTTACTGAAGTCTACAAAATCCTTAACGGCATAACGGCAGTGCATTCAGAGAAATTCCGTTATCATATATGTAGGTATAAAGTCGATTTTCTTGTATATATGCATTAATCAATCGACTTCGAAATGCTTCAAATAACTGGTGTAACATATTTAAGTTAATAAACCTTCTTTAACTAACTGAAGTTAACATAATGCCATAACGGTATAACGGCAGTGCATTTGGAAGAATTCCGTAATCTTATATTTAAGTATAAAGTCGATTTTGATGTATATATGCATTTAGAAATCGATTTCGAAAATCTTCAAATCATTAGTTTAACATATTTAAGTTGATAAAGCTTCTTTAACGCACTGAAGTTAACATAAAGCCATGGCGGCATAACGGCAGTGCATTTAGAATTATTCCGTAAGCTTATATTTAGGTATAAAGTCGATTTTGTTGTATATACACATTTAGCAATAGATATCGAAATGCTTCCAATCATAAGTTTAACATATTTAAGTTAATTAACCTTCTTTAACGTATTGAAGGTGATATAAAGCCATGGCGGCATAACGACAGTACATTTGGAAGAATTCCGTAACCTTATATTTAGGTATAAAAAAGTTTTTCTTGTAAATATGCATTTAGCAATCGATTTCGAAAATCTTCAAATCATTAGTTTAACATATTTAAGCTGATTAACCCTCTTTATCTTACTGAGGTCTAGCGAGGCATAACGGCAGTGCATTCAGAGAAATTCCGTTATCATATATTTACATACAAAGTCGATTTTCTTGTATATATGCATTAAGCGATCGACTTCGAAATGCTTCAAATAACTGGTGTAACATATTTAAGTTAATAAACCTTCTTTAACGAACAGAAATTAACATAAAGCCATAATTGCATAACTGCAGTTAATAAACCTTCTTTAACGATCTGAAGTTGGCATAAAGTCATGGCGGCATAGCGGCAGTGCATGTAGAAGAATTCCGTAATCTTATATATAGGTATAAAATTGATTTTCTTGTATATACTCATTTTGCTATCGATATCGAAATGCTTCAAATCATTAGTTTAATATATTAAGTTAATAAACATTTTTTAGCTTACTGAAGTCTACATAAAGCCTTAACGGTATAATGGCAGTGCATTTAGAAGAATTCCGTAATGTTATAATTTAAATTAAGGTACAAATTCGATTTTCTTGTATTTACACATTCACTTCAAACTTCAAGTTTAACATATTTAAAATAATTAACCTTCTTTTACGTATTGAAGGTGATAAAAAGCCATGGCGGCATAACGACAGTACATGTGGAAGAATTCCGTAATCCTATATTTAGGTATAAATTCGATATTCTTGTATGTATACATTTCGCAATCGATATCGAAATGCTTAAGATAACTGGTTTAACATATTTGAATTAATTAATCTTCTTTATCCTACTGAAGTTTACATAAAGCCATAACGGCATAACGGCAGTATATTTATATGAATTCCGTTATCTTATATTTAGGTATAAAGTCGATTTTTTTGCACATACATATTTAGCAATCGATATCGAAATGCTTCAAATCATTAGTTTAACATATTTAAGTTAATTTACCCTCTTTTTCATACTGAAGTCTACAAAAGCCTTAACGGCATAACGGCAGTGCATTTAGAAGAATTTTATAATCTTATATTAAGGTATAAAGTCGATTTTCTTGTATATACTCATTTAGCAACCGATATCGAAATGCTTCAAATCATTAGTTTTACATTTTCAAGTTTTTTATAATAAAACTTCTTTAACGCACTGAAGTCTACAAAAAGCCTTAACGGTATAACGGCAGTGCGTTTAGAAGAATTCCGTTATCTTATATTTAGGTATAAAGTCGATTTTGTTGTATTTACACATTTAGCAGTCGATATCGAAATGCTTCAAACCATTAGTTTAACATATTTGAAATAATTAACCTTCTTTAACGTATTGTAGTTGATACAAACCATGGCGGCGTAACGACAGTACATTTGGAAGAATTCCGTAATCTTATATTTAGGTAAATGTAAAGTCGATTTTCTTGTATATACACATTTAGCAATCGATATCGAAATGCTTCAAATCATTAGTTTTACATTTTCAAGTTATTTATAATAAACCTTCTTTAACACACTGAAGTCTACATAAAGCCTTAACGGTATAACTGCAGTGCATTTAGAAGAATTCCGTAATCTTATATTAAGGTATAAAGTCGATTTTCTTGTATTTACGTATTTAGCAATCGATATCGAAATGCTTCAAATCATTAGTTTAACATATTAAGTTAATCAACATTTTTTAGCTTAATGAGGTCTACATAAAGCCTTAACGGTATAACGGCAGTGCATTTAGAAGAAATCCGTAATGTTATAATTTTATATTTAGGTATAAAGTCGATTTTGTTGTATTTGCACATTTAGCAATCGATATCGAAATGCTTCAAATCATTAGTTTAACATATTTATGTTAATTAACCAACTTTAACGTATTGAAGGTGAAATAAAGCCATGGCGGCATAACGACAGTAATTTGGAAGAATTCCGTAATCTTATATTTAGGTATAAAGTCGATTTTCTGTATTTACATATTTAGCAAGCGATATCGAAATGCTGCAAATCATTAGTTTTACATTTTCAAGTTATTTATAATAAACCTTCTTTAACACACTGAAGTCTACATAAAGCCTTAACGGTATAACTGCAGTGCATTTAGAAGAATTCTGTTAACTTATGTTTAGGTATGAAGTCGATTTTCTTGTATATACACATTTAGCAAGCGATATCGAAATGCTTCAAATCATTAGTTTAACATATTTAAGTTAATAAACCTTTAACGCACAGAGGTCTACATAAAGCCTTAACGGTATAACTGCAGTGCATTTAAAAGAATTCAGTAATTTTATTTAGTATAAAGTCAATCCTCCCCCACCTAACCAAGCAATCGATTTAAAGGGAAAAGCTTCAAATCACCAGTTTAACACCAAAGTTAACTTTACCAACCTTTTACCCACTAACAAAAGGGATAACAGCAGGATAGAGACACATTCGCCACAATTTGAATTCCCTTACATATTAGGGTTAAAGTTCATTTTTGATACACCGTCCTTGCAACATATCCCCCGCGTGCATTGAATTCATTATTTTACACCATTTCGTTATTTATTTAATAAACCTACTTACAAAATAATTACATAAAGCCTACGGATAACTGCAGTGCATTAGAAGAATTCTTTAATCTTATATTTAGGTAAATGAAGTCGATTTTCTGTAATTACAATTTAGCAAGCGATATCGAAATGCTTCAAATCATTAGTTTAACATATTTAAGTTAATAAACCTTTAACGCACAGAGGTCTACATAAAGCCTTAACGGTATAACTGCAGTGCATTTAAAAGAATTCAGTAATTTTGTTTAAATGAGTTAATCCTCCCCCACCCTAACCGGGAAAAACTGGCGCACCTTAAGGACAAACACACATCACCACACAACACCAAAGCAACTCACCACACCTGTACCCACTAAACAAAAAGGATGAACAGCAGGATAGAGACACATTCGCCACAATTCATTCGTTACATACAGTTCGAACATTACATTCGTTTGATACACCGTCCGGTTGCAACATCCATCCCGCGCGTAGCATTGAGATTTGATTCCATATTGCGCCGCGTCGACACCACCTTTCGTTTTATTTACTTGGTGCGACATCAATCCTACGGGCTACGTTCACCAAAATACATACGATCAAATGATCTCACCGAATACTGTTTCGTCGGCTAATCGTACGATATACATTTTTAATTTATTTTACATTTTTTATTTGTAAATGTAAGGTTATTGTGTCAAATTAAATAAAGTCAAATGGTATCCAAACAACAAAAGCATCTTTTTTTCGCCCCCATTTGAATATGGTCCTTCGAGCTTCACAGAAAGGCACTAGTGGAGAAACAAAAACCACAAAAAACATATAAATATACCAGTGCGGTAAACAAAAACAAGAAAAACCGTGTGCAGTGAAAACAAAAAAAAAAGTGCTGTGACCCAACCAGAACAAAACTTAAAAAAAAAAACAAAAAAAAAAAAGAAATCAACTGAAGGTGCAGTGCAGTGAACAAAAGTAACACAAACAAAAAAAAAAAAAAACCGAACGGGCGGGATCAGTAAAACATAAACACACATAATACAAAAAAAAAGCAAAAAATATTGTAAAAGTGTACAAAAACAAACATACACAGACAATCGGACGCGCCAAACTCAGGAACAAAACGAAATCTAAAATTGCCTAAACAATAAAATACATACAAAAACAAAACAATCGAAAAAAAATAGCTACAAAATATTAAAAAACAAAAAACCCATCGAGTTGGACAAATCAATAATTACAAACCGGGCGCGAAACCTAAAAGTAAAATGTAAATAAAAGTAATAAGCAATAACCGGGCGCGGATAAACATATTTAAAAGCAACAACACACACAAGGAGCCCAGCAGCAAGCGGATGGATGCATAAGCAGCTGGAAGAAGAGAATTTGCGACAACATACCCTAGTACATACATACACACACCTAAAGCGCCCCTTGAGAAAAATTAAAGTGAGCGTATTTATTTCATTTATTCCAAATATACGTATATATAGTATGTATGTAAAAATACGTTTTTATATACTAATATAAAAACCGTAGTTCAAAATCCGTTTAACCGCGAAAAAACGGTTACCAAACTGTCACAATTTTGAGTAAATTTTCCGGGAAAAACCGAACACAGTTTGGTATAACGTATATATCAATAGATAATATATGTATATATAAATATATATATGTTAAATAATTTAACTTATTGCCTATTTATTAACAAACAAACAAAATTTCAAGACATGAAATATTTTCCGGCAATACCTCTTATGTTTGAACAAAACAATAAGCAGGATTGCATAAACTAGGAAAGCAAAGGAACAACCATAAAACAAAAAGAAAAAAACATACATACATACATACATACGCATATGCAAATTTCTACTCTATACATATCAACAACATTAACAAAGTAATAAACACAACAATAATTTCTTACCAATTGGCAAATACCCACTTCGCTTTCGGGCTCTCGTTTTAGTGCAAACTTACATATGTATATATAATCATACGGCTTAGAACCTGCCTGTAATTTTATACCCTACACTGGGTACCACAAGCTAAATCATTAAAATTATAATTTTATTCAATTTTCCAAAGAAAAAGTTTATCTTAATTTTCCGTAAAAAAACTAAACGGTAAGGCAAAATAAAATTGACGTTTACAAAATACATTAATTGGAACGAATGCAAAATTAAAAATCAGACTAACGAAATATACATCAAATTATAAATTTGAACAACATACATTCCAACATACGTATGCGTACGTATACAGCATTTAAACATATACATCTTGTTAAAGTCCATATTAGCATCTATTCTGCAATACCACTTGTTCTTTGTCAAACAAAAACAAGTAGGATTGGAAGAAAAACAAAAAAACAAACATTACAGCATATTCTTTGCCCACATACATTAGCACAAACAATTCGTGCATACTAATCTAAAAAGTGCATTGATCTCTTTAGCGAGCTCTCAATCGCACAAAGCATAAGTACATACATATGTATATACAAGTCCGAGTATTAGAGTGTGCCTAAATATAAAATATTCGGACATCAAATATTTTGATATATAAAAACGCGGTTTAATAGTAATTAACAATTCGAAATAAAGCATAAATAAAAATTATACCACTGCAAATAAATACAAAACGATATTAATAAAATATACGTTTGTACCGATATAATCTGAAAAAACTCTTATTTATTTTAAAAGAGTATACAATTTATTACACTTATCGCTTCTATTAGATACCATAAATCAGTTTACACTGAGAAAAACTTTAACAATATTTTAATACAAAAATATATAGCATATCTAAAATGGTTAATAAAGAAAAAAATCAAAATACACCTGCAGGAGCTACACGCCCAAAACAGGTTGCTAAATTCATTTCAGTAAGTGACAGTTTAACACGATACTGCACTAGATTTGCCTCTTCACCGATTCACGAAAACTCGGAATCGTTGTTAGAAATAAAAAGCCAAAATCTTGAAAATTTCTGGACTCGTCTCCAAACGGCTCATGACGCCATAGTAGAATCTGACGATTCAGACCTACCAAAAAATTTGAAACAATCGGCTTACGCAATATACGAAAACTGCTTGGACCAATATGAAGAAACGAAAGCTATGATCTCCGATCAATTAAAGCTCATTAAAGCAATTGCACCTACTCCCCACAGTAGAGTAGAGCTGCCACAAATAAACACTCAAGAGGCAAGTTCAGGCATCCAACTCGAGGTGCCTGCATGTGATACAGAAACGTTTTACGGAGGTTATGAAGAATGGCCGTCCTTCCGGGACATGTTCACAGCCGTTTACATCAACCATCCACAACTATCAAAGGCACAAAAACTGTATCACCTCCGACACAAAACAAAAGGTCAAGCAGGCGAAATAGTTAAACAGTTCGCATTAAATGACGACAATTTCAATTTGGCTTGGGAAGCTCTAAAAGCTAGATTCGAAAATGAAAGAATACAGGTCGATAAACAAGTAACGACACTAATGAACTTGCCAAAAATTAAAAAAGGAACAAGTGTAGAATTCATCAAACTAGAATCCACTGTTTCAAATTGTTTGTCGATTCTATCGACACTAAATATTCCCACACACAGCTGCGACCCAATTCTGGTAAACATTTGCACCGCCGCATTACCAGAAAAGTCGTTACTTCTATGGGAGCAATCGCTCTCATCACGGAAAAAGTGCCCAACGTGGCAAAAAATGAAAGATTTTCTCACCACCCAATATGAAATTGCGGAAAGGTTAGAAGAAAAAATAATCAAAACTAAAAACATTAAACAAGACCAAAATAGAAGCTTCAATAGACCCCAAGCTAGAAGCAATAACAATATAAACAGAAACACTTACAAAGCGCAATCGTTCACATCCGAACACAGAAAACATACGTCATGCGAACTATGCACAAAAGGGCACCAGCTTAAAACTTGCGAGAAGTTTAAAAAATTAAATATTAATAAAAGGAACAACTTTGTCAGATCAAAACGACTCTGTACAAACTGCTTGTCCCATACACATAATCTTAAAAATTGCAAAAGCAAATTTAACTGCCTATATTGTCATAAAAGACATCATACAATGCTTCATTACAGCAGATATCCCATCTTACTCCAAAGAAGCGCTTACACCAAAGGAACCACGGGTTTAGCAAAAGCAAATCGAGAAATCCACAATTCTAAAAATTGCCAAGAGACACCATGTTGCTCGAAGGCACAAAAAGTTCAAACGCTGCACAGCGAAACACAAAGTGGACTAGTTACCGAACTAGTTACAACCATACCAACTCAAGTTGAGTACGATGCAAATAAATACCTTAATTCACAATTAAGGAAATTTCAAACTCTAGAAGATCAGTATTGTGAAGACTTCTCTAAAGCTACAACTACTCGATCAAATAATGGCCGGTACGTCGTACGACTACCACTAGAGCCACAATATTCCAATACCTCACATATTGGTAGAAAAAACAAAGTAAGATTTCGGTCTAACAATATTAAAAACTCAAATATATGTTACTTTTCGACCCCGCTGGATGGCTTTCGCCGATAATGAAAAAATAATTCTGAACAAATCCTAGAGCGGTGGCGGGCTACTAAACGCCAAATTAGTGCTTACTAAAAATAAAATATACACAATATTATCAAAAAGTCGAAAAAACGACATTTTCATACATTTTCAAAATACATACAATATCAAAAGGAAGTCAAGGGATCACCTTACTCCCAATGCGATACAGTGACGCACCTAGCCTTAACAAAAGCAAAGGTAGCTCTTATCGCACCTACATTAGCGCTTCTCATAAGGGTAGTTGGTGAGAATCAGTTGTACAACTCGAACATACCACTTAAAAAATTATTATTCTAATGAAGCCGTTCGCAATAACCGGCCACTCTCTCGCAAGAACCCTCTAATTCCACAGCTCAAAACTCAAGGCTAAAGAGCACGCACTCTGGCCATATCTGAGTAAGGCGTGGCGTCGCTATATTTCATAAAAATAAATGAAAACCATTTCAAAAAAGGCAAAGAATATATAAACGATATACCAAATCAATAAAATAAGAAATTGTAAATAACCGCAAAGAAAATTAATAAGGGCAAACAACGCATACACATCTCTATAATAAGTTGGATAAACCCGCAAAATTAAGTTCTTTGCCTTACGCTCCTTAAGGTAAATAAATACCAAATACTATGTCTAAAGCCAAGTTTTAAAATTTACAGCGTGTATAATATTCTGCGCTCTCGGCAACTCTACCAGCAGTATGCCGAAATACATGCAACAACGTATAATACTAGGCAAAATATTCGCCTAGGGGGCCCAGGATGTTTAAATGAGTTAATCCTCCCCCACCCTAACCGGGAAAAACTGGCGCACCTTAAGGACAAACACACATCACCACACAACACCAAAGCAACTCACCACACCTGTACCCACTAAACAAAAAGGATGAACAGCAGGATAGAGACACATTCGCCACAATTCATTCGTTACATACAGTTCGAACATTACATTCGTTTGATACACCGTCCGGTTGCAACATCCATCCCGCGCGTAGCATTGAGATTTGATTCCATATTGCGCCGCGTCGACACCACCTTTCGTCTTATTTACTTGGTGCGACATCAATCCTACGGGCTACGTTCACCAAAATACATACGATCAAATGATCTCACCGAATACTGTTTCGCCGGCTAATCGTACGATATACATTTTTAATTTATTTTACATTTTTTATTTGTAAATGTAAGGTTATTGTGTCAAATTAAATAAAGTCAAATGGTATCCAAACAACAAAAGCATCTTTTTTTCGCCCCCATTTGAATAAATTTTATATTTAGGTATAAAGTCGATTTTCTTGTATATATACATTTAGAAATCGAAATCGAAATGCTTCAAATCCTTAGTTTAACATATTTAAGTTAACAAACCTACTTTAACGAACTGAAGTTGACATAAAGCAATGGCGGAATAGCGGAAGTGCATTTGGAAGAATTCCGTAAACTTATATTTAGGTATAAAGTCGATTTTCTTGTATATACACATTTAGCAATCTATATCGAGATGCTTCAATTCATTAGTTTAACATATTTAAGTTAATAAAACTTCTTCAACGCACTGAAGTTGTCATAAAGCCATGGCAGCATAACGGCAGTGCACGTAGAAGAATTCCGTAATCTTATATTTAGGTATAAAGTCGATTTTCTTGTATATATACATTAAGCAATCGATATCGAAATGCTTCGAATCATTAGTTTAACATATTTAAGTTAATAAAGCTTCTTTAACGCACTGAAGTTAACATTAAGCCATGGCGGCATAACGACAGTGCATGTAGAAAAATTCCGTAATCTCATATTTAGGTATAAAGTCGATTTTCTTGTATATACACATTTAGCAATCGATATCGAGATGCTTCAATTCATTAGTTTAAAATATTTAAGTTAATAAACCTTCTTCAACGCACTGAAGTTGTCATAAAGCCATGGCGGCATAACGGCAGTGCATGTAGAAGAATTCCGTAATCTTATATTTAGGTATAAAGTCGATTTTCTTGTATTTACATATTTAGCAATCGATATCGAAATGCTTCAATTCAATAGTTTAACATATTTAACATATCGCACTGAAGTTGTCATAAAGCCATGGCGGCATAACGGCAGTGCATGTAGAAGAATTCCGTAATCTTATATTTAGGTATAAAGTCGATTTTCTTGTATATACGCATTTAGCAATCGATATCGAAATGCTTCAAATCATTAGTTTAACATATTTAAGTTAACAAACCTACTTTAACGAACTGAAGTTGACATAAAGCCATGGCGGAATAGCGGCAGTGCATTTGGAAGAATTCCGTTATCCTATGTTTAGGTATAAAGTCAGGTTTCTTGTACTAGCACATTTAGCAATCGATATCGAAATGCTTCAAATCATTAGTTTAACATATTTAAGTTAAATTACCTTTTTTAACCTACCGAAGGTGACATAAATCCATGGCGGCATAACGGCAGTGCATGTAGAAGAATTCCGTAATCTTATGTTTAGGTATAAATTCGATTTTGTTGTATATACACATTTAGCAATCGATATCGAGATGCTTCAACTCATTAGTTTAACATATTTAAGTTAATAAACCTACTTTAACGAACTGAGGTTGACATAAAGCCATGGCGGAATAGCGGCACTGCATTTGGAAGAATTCCGTTATCCTATGTTTAGGTATAAAGTCGATTTTCTTGTATATACACATTTAGCAATTGATACCGAAATGCTTCAAATCATTAGTTTAACATGTTTAAGTTAATAAACCTTTAACGCACAGAAGTCTACATAAAGCCTTAACGGTAAAACTGCAGTGCATTTAAAAGAATTCCGTAATCTTATATTTAGGTACAAAGTCGATTTTCTTGTATTTACATATTTAGCAATCGATATCGAAATGCTTCAAATCATAAGTTTAACATATTTAAGTTAATTATTCCCCTCTATCTTACTGAAATCTACATAAAGCCTTAACGGCATAACGACAGTGCATTTAGAAGAATTCCGTTATCTTATATTTAGGTATAAATTCGATTTTCTTATATATACACATTTAGCAAGCGATATCGAAATGTTTTAAATAATAAGTTTAACATGTTTAAGTTAGTTAACCTTCTTTAACTTATTGAAGTTGATATAAAGCCATGGCGGCATAACGGCAGAGCATTTAGAAGAAATTCGTAATCTTATATTTAGGTATAAATTCGATTTTCTTGTATATACACATTAAGCAATCGATAACGAAATGCTTTAAATCGAAAGTTTAACATATTTAAGGATATTAACCTTCTTTATCTTACTGAAGTTTACCTAAAGCCATAACGGTATAACGGCAGTGCATTTAGAAGAATTCCGTAATCTTATATTTAGGTATAAAGTCGATTTTGTTGTATATATACATTTAGCAATCGATATCGAGATGCCTCAACTCATTATTTAAGTTAATAAACCTTCTTTAACGATCTGAAGTTGGCATATAGTCATGGCGGCATAGCGGCAGTGCATGTAGAAGAATTCCGTAATCTTATATATAGGTATAAAATTGATTTTCTTGTATATACTCATTTTGCTATCGATATCGAAATGCTTCAAATCATTAGTTTAACATATTTAAGTTAATTAACCCTCTTTTTCATACTGAAGTCTACAGAAGCCTTAACGGCATAACGGCAGTGCATTTAGAAGAATTTTATAATCTTATATTTAGGTATAAAGTCGATTTTCTTGTATATATACATTTAGCAACCGATATCGAAATGCTTCAAATCATTAGTTTTACATTTTCAAGTTTTTTATAATAAAACTTCTTTAACGCACTGAAGTCTACAAAAAGCCTTAACGGTATAACTGCAGTGCATTTAAAAGAATTCCGTTATCTTATATTTAGGTACAAAGTCGATTTTTTTTGTAGTTACACATTTAGCAATCGATATCGAAATGCTTCAAATCATAAGTTTAACATATTTAAGTTAATTATTCCCCTCTATCTTACTGAAGTCTACATAAAGCCTTAACGGCATAACGGCAGTGCGTTTAGAAGAATTCCGTTATCTTATATTTAGGTATAAATTCGATTTTCGTGTATATACACATTTAACAAGCGATATCGAAATGTTTCAAATCATTAGTTTAACATATTTAAGTTAGTTAACCTTCTTTAACATATTGAAGTTGATATAAAGCCATGGCGGCATAACGGCAGTGCATGTAGAAGAATTCCGTAATCTTATATTCAGGTATAAAGTCGATTTTCTTGTATATACACATTTAGCTATAGATATCGAAATGCTTCAAATCATTAGTTTAACATATTAAGTTAATAAACATTTTTTAGCTTAATGAGGTCTACATAAAGCCGTAACGGTATAAAAGCATTTAGAAGAAATCCGTAATGTTATAATTTTATATTTAGGTATAAAGTCGATTTTCTTGTATTTACACATTTAGCAAGCGATATCGAAATGTTTCAAATCATTAGTTTAACATATTTAAGTTAGTTAACCTTCTTTAACATATTGAAGTTGATATAAAGCCATGGCGGCATAACTGCAGTTTTACAAATTTTAAAATTATTCCCTCTATCTTTAATTAAAAATTTAAGGTATAAAGTCGGAAATTTTCTTTTTAAGTATATCAACATTTAGCAATCGATATCGAAATGCTTTTAAATCATTAGTTTAACATATTTAAGTTAATTAACCTTCTTTAACATACTTTAAGTTGACATAAAGCCATGGCGGCATAACGGCAGTGCATTTTAAAAGAATTCCGTAATCTTATATTTAGGTAAAAAGTCGATTTTCTGTATATTTCACATTTAGCAAGCGATATCGAAATGCTTCAAATCATTAGTTTAACATATTTAAGTTAATAAACCTTTAACGCACAGAAGGGTTACATAAAGCCATGACGGCATAACGGCAGTGCATTTAAAAGAATTCCCGTAATTTTATATTTAGGTATAAAGTCGATTTTCTTGTATATACACATTTAGAAATCGAAATCGAAATGCTTCAAATCATTAGTTTAACATATTTAAGTTAACAAACCTACTTTAACGAATGAAGGGTTACATAAAGCCTCGTAACGGAAGTGCATTTAGAAGAATTCCGTAAATTTTATATTTAGGTATAAAGTCGATTTTCTTGTATATACACATTTAGCAATCGATATCGAAATGCTTCAAATTTATTAGTTTAACATATTTAAGTTAATAAAACCCTTTTTAACGAACTGAAGTTGTCATAAAGCCATGGCGGCATAACGGCAGTGCATTAGAAGAATTCCCTAATTTATATTTAGGCAAAAAGTCGATTTTCTGTATTTACATATTTAGCAAGCGATATCGAAATGCTTCAAAACATTAGTTTAACATATTTAAGTTAATAAACCTTTTACGCACAAGGTCTATAAAGCCTTAAGGTATAACTGCAGTGCATTTAAAAGAATTCAGTAATTTTAAATTTAGGTATAAAGTCGATTTTCTTGTATATATACATTTAGAAATCGAAATCGAAATGCTTCAAATCATTAGTTTAACATATTTAAGTTAACAAACCTACTTTAACGAACTGAAGTTGACATAAAGCCATGGCGGAATAGCGGAAGTGCATTTGGAAGAATTCCGTAAACTTATATTTAGGTATAAAGTCGATTTTCTTGTACATACACATTTAGCAATCTATATCGAGATGCTTCAATTCATTAGTTTAACATATTTAAGTTAATAAAACTTCTTCAACGCACTGAAGTTGTCATAAAGCCATGGCAGCATAACGGCAGTGCACGTAGAAGAATTCCGTAATCTTATATTTAGGTATAAAGTCGATTTTCTTGTATATATACATTAAGCAATCGATATCGAAATGCTTCAAATCATTAGTTTAACATATTTAAGTTAATAAAGCTTCTTTAACGCACTGAAGTTAACATTAAGCCATGGCGGCATAACGACAGTGCATGTAGAAAGAATTCCGTAATCCTTTTATTTAGGTATAAAGTCGATTTTCTTGTATATACACATTTAGCAATCGATATCGAAATGCTTCAAATTTATTAGTTTAAAATATTTAAGTTAAAAAAACCTTCTTCAACCACCGAAGGTTTACATAAAGCCATGGCGGCATAACGGCAGTGCATGTAGAAGAATTCCGTAATCTTATATTTAGGTATAAAGTTTGATTTTCTTGTATATTTCACATTTAGCAATCGATATCGAGATGCTTCAACTTTAATTTGTTTAACAATTTTTTTAAACCATTTTAAAGAACTGAAGTTGACATAAAGCCATGGCGGAATAACGGCACTGCATTTAGGGAAAAATTCCGTAATCCTTTTATTTAGGTATAAAGTCGATTTTCTTGTATATACACATTTAGCAATCGATACCGAAATGCTTCAAATCATTAGTTTAACATATTTAAGTTAACAAACCTTTAACGCACTGAAGTTACATAAAGCCATGACGGAATAGCGGCAGTGCATTTAAAAGAATTCCGTAATCCTTTTATTTAGGTACAAAGTCAGGTTTCTTGTATTTACATATTTAGCAATCGATATCGAAATGCTTCAAATCATAAGTTTAACATATTTAAGTTAAATTACCCTTTTTAACCCCCGAAGGTCTACATAAAGCCATGACGGCATAACGACAGTGCATGTTTGAAGAATTCCGTAATCTTATATTTAGGTATAAATTCGATTTTCTTATATATACACATTTAGCAAGCGATATCGAGATGCTTTTTTAAAACATAAGTTTAACACGTTTAAGTTAATAAACCTACTTTAACTTATTGAAGTTGACATAAAGCCATGGCGGAATAACGGCAGAGCATTTAGGGAAAAAATTCCCTAATCCTTTTATTTAGGTATAAAGTTTGATTTTCCTTTTATATACACATTTAGCAATTGATACCGAAATGCTTCAAATCATTAGTTTAACATGTTTAAGTTAATAAACCTTTAACGCACTGAAGTCTACATAAAGCCTTAACGGTAAAACTGCAGTGCATTTAAAAGAATTCCGTAATCTTATATTTAGGTACAAAGTCGATTTTCTTGTATTTACATATTTAGCTATCGATATCGAAATGCTTCAAATCATAAGTTTAACATATTTAAGTTAATTATTCCCCTCTATCTTACTGAAATCTACATAAAGCCTTAACGGCATATCGACAGTGCATTTAGAAGAATTCCGTTATCTTATATTTAGGTATAAATTCGATTTTCTTATATATACACATTTAGCAAGCGATATCGATATGTTTTAAATCATAAGTTTAACACGTTTAAGTTAGTTAACCTTCTTTAACTTATTGAAGTTGATATAAAGCCATGGCGGCATAACGGCAGAGCATTTAGAAGAAATTCGTAATCTTATATTTAGGTATAAATTCGATTTTCCTGTATATACACATTAAGCAATCGATAACGAAATGCTTCAAATCGAAAGTTTAACATATTTAAGGATATTAACCTTCTTTATCTTACTGAAGTTTACCTAAAGCCATAACGGTATAACGGCATTGCATTTAGAAGAATTCCGTAATCTTATATTTAGGTATAAAGTCGATTTTGTTGTATATATACATTTAGCAATCGATATCGAGATGCCTCAACTCATTAGTTTAACATATTTAAGTTAATAAACCTTCTTTAACGATCTGAAGTTGGCATATAGTCATGGCGGCATAGCGGCAGTGCATGTAGAAGAATTCCGTAATCTTATATATAGGTATAAAATTGATTTTCTTGTATATACTCATTTTGCTATCGATATCGAAATGCTTCAAATCATTAGTTTAACATTTTTAATTTAATTAACCCTCTTTTTCATACTGAAGTCTACAAAAGCCTTAACGGCATAACGGCAGTGCATTTAGAAGAATTTTATAATCTTATGTTTAGGTATAAAGTCGATTTTCTTGTATATACACATTTAGCAACCGATATCGAAATGCTTCAAATCATTAGTTTTACATTTTCAAGTTTTTTATAATAAAACTTCTTTAACGCACTGAAGTCTACAAAAAGCCTTAACGGTATAACTGCAGTGCATTTAAAAGAATTCCGTAATCTTATATTTAGGTACAAAGTCGATTTTTTTTGTATTTACACATTTAGCAATCGATATCGAAATGCTTCAAATCATAAGTTTAACGTATTTAAGTTAATTATTCCCCTCTATCTTACTGAAGTCTACATAAAGCCTTAACGGCATAACGGCAGTGCGTTTAGAAGAATTCCGTTATCTTATGTTTAGGTATAAATTCGATTTTCGTGTATATACACATTTAGCAAGCGATATCGAAATGTTTCAAATCAATAGTTTAACATATTTAAGTTAGTGAACCTTCTTTAACATATTGAAGTTGATATAAAGCCATGGCGGCATAACGGCAGTGCATGTAGAAGAATTTCGTAATCTTATATTCAGGTATAAAGTCGATTTTCTTGTATATACACATTTAGCTATAGATATCGAAATGCTTCAAATCATTAGTTTAACATATTAAGTTAATAAACATTTTTTAGCTTAATGAGGTCTACATAAAGCCGTAACGGTATAACGGCAGTGCATTTAGAAGAAATCCGTAATGTTATAATTTTATATTTAGGTATAAAGTCGATTTTCTTGTATTTACACATTTAGCAAGCGATATCGAAATGTTTCAAATCATTAGTTTAACATATTTAAGTTAGTTAACCTTCTTTAACATATTGAAGTTGATATAAAGCCATGGCGGCATAACTGCAGTGCATTTAAAAGAATTCCGTAATCTTATATTTAGGTACAAAGTCGATTTTTTTGTATTTACACATTAAGCAATCGATATCGAAATGCTTCAAATCATAAGTTTAACATATTTAAGTTAATTATTCCCCTCTATCTTACTGAAGTCTACATAAAGCCTTAACGGTATAACTGCAGTGCATTTAGAAGAATTCCGTAATCTTATATTAAGGTATAAAGTCGATTTTTTTGTATTTGCGTATTTAGCAATCGATATCGTAATGTTTCGAATCATTAGTTTAACATATTTAAGTTAGTTAACCTTCTTTAACATATTGAAGTTGATATAAAGCCATGGCGGCATAACTGCAGTGCATATAAAAGAATTCCGTAATCTTATATTTAGGTACAAAGTCGATTTTTTTGTATTTACACATTTAGCAATCGATATCGAAATGCTTCAAATCATAAGTTTAACATATTTAAGTTAATTATTCCCCTCTATCTTACTGAAGTCTACATAAAGCCTTAACGGCATAACGGCAGTGCGTTTAGAAGAATTCCGTTATCTTATATTTAGGTATAAAGTTTTTATTTTCGTTTTATTACACATTTAGCAAGCGATATCGAAATGTTTCAAATAATTAGTTTAACATATTTAAGTTAGTTAACCTTCTTTAACATATTGAAGTTGATATAAAGCCATGGCGGCATAACGGCAGAGCATTTAGAAGAAATTCGTAATCTTATATATAGGTATAAAATTGATTTTCTTGTATAAATGCATTAAGCAATCGATATCGAAATGCTTCAAATCATTAGTTTAATATATTAAGTTAATAAACATTTTTTAGTTAAATGAAGTCTACATAAAGCCTTAGCGGTGTAATGGCAGTGCATTTAGAAGAATTCCGTATTGTTATAATTTTATATTTAGGTATAAAGTCGATTTTCTTGTACTTACACATTTAGCAATCGATATCGAAATGCTTCAAACCACTAGTTTAACATATTTAAAATAATTAACCTTCTTTAACGTATTGAAGGTGATAAAAAGCCGTGGCGGCATAACGACAGTACATGTGGAAGAATTCCGTAATCTTATATTTAGGTATAAATTCGATTTTCTTGTATGTATACATTTCGCAATCGATATTGAAATGCTTCAGATAACTGGTTTAACATATTTGAATTAATTAACCTTCTTTATCTTACTGAAGTTTACATAAAGCCATAACGGCATAACGGCAGTATATTTATATGAATTCCGTTATCTTATATTTAGGTATAAAGTCGATTTTTTTGTACATACACATTTAGCAATCGATATCGAAATGCTTCAAATCATTAGTTTAACATATTTTAAATTAATTAACCCTCTTTTTCATACTGAAGTCTACAAAAGCCTTAACGGCATAACGGCAGTGCATTTAGAAGAATTTTATAATCTTATATTTAGGTATAAAGTCGATTTTCTTGTATATACTCATT
Organism: Bactrocera correcta; assembly: GCA_027475135.1. Classification (NCBI taxonomy): domain Eukaryota; kingdom Metazoa; phylum Arthropoda; class Insecta; order Diptera; family Tephritidae; genus Bactrocera; species Bactrocera correcta. The sequence continues at coordinate 30,161 of JAPZAG010000555.1, forward strand.
TAGCAATCGATATCGAAATGCTTCAAATCATTAGTTTAACATATTTAAGTTAGTTAACCTTCTTTAACATATTGAAGTTGATATAAAGCCATGGCGGCATAACGGCAGTGCATGTAGAAGAATTCCGTAATCTTATATTTAGGTATAAAGTCGATTTTCTTGTATATACACATTTCTCTATCGATATCGAAATGCTTCAAATCATTAGTTCAACATATTAAGTTAATAAACATTTTTTAGCTTAATGAGGTCTACATAAAGCCTTAACGGTATAACGGCAGTGCATTTAGAAGAAATCCGTATTGCTATAATTTTATATTTAGGTATAAAGTCGATTTTGTTGTATTTACACATTTAGCAGTCGATATCGAAATGCTTCAAACCATTAGTTTAACATATTTAAAATAATTAACCTTCTTTAACGTATTGTAGTTGATACAAACCATTGCGACATAACGACAGTACATTTGGAAGAATTCCGTAATCTTATATTTAGGTATATGTAAAGTCGATTTTCTTGTATATACACATTTAGCAATCGATATCGAAATGCTTCAAATCATTAGTTTTACATTTTCAAGTTATTTATAATAAACCTTCTTTAACACACTGAAGTCTACATAAAGCCTTAACGGTATAACTGCAGTGCATTTAGAAGAATTCCGTAATCTTATATTAAGGTATAAAGTCGATTTTCTTGTATTTGCCTATTTAGCAATCGATATCGAAATGCTTCAAATCATTAGTTTAACATATTTATGTTAATTAACCAACTTTAACGTATTGAAGGTGAAATAAAGCCATGGCGGCATAACGACAGTAATTTGGAAGAATTCCGTAATCTTATATTTAGGTATAAAGTCGATTTTCTTGTATATATGCATTTAGAAATCGATATCGAAATGCTTCAAATCATTAGTTTAACATATTTAAGTTAACAAACCTACTTTAACGAACTGAAGTTGACATAAAGCCATGGCGGATTAACGGCAGTACATTTGGAAGAATTCCGTTATCCTATGTTTAGGTATAAAGTCAAATTTCTTGTACTAGCACATTTAGCAATCGATATCGAAATGCTTCAAATCATTAGTTTAACATATTTAAGTTAAATTACCTTCTTTAACCTACCGAAAGTGACATGAAGCCATGGCGGCATAACGGTGGTGCATGTAGAAGAATCCCGTAATTTTATATTTAGGTATAAAATCTATTTGTTGTATAAACACATCGAGCAATCGATATCGAAATGCTTCAAATCATTATTTTAACATATTTAAGTTAATAAGGTTTCTTGAACGCACTGAAGTTAACATAAAGCCATGGTGGTATAACGGCAGTGTATGTAGAAGAATTCCGTAATCTTATGTTTAGGTATAAATTCGATTTTGTTGTATATACACATTTAGCCATCGATATCGAAATGCGTCAAATCATTAGTTTAACATATTAAGTTAATAAACATTTTTTAGCTTAATAAGGTCTACATAAAGCCTTAACGGTATAATGGCAGTGCATTTAGAAGAATTCCGTAATGTTATAATTTTATATTTAGGTATAAAGTCGATTTTGTTGTACATATTTACATATTTAGCAATCGATATCGAAATGCTTCAAATCATAAGTTTAACATATTTAAGTTAATTAACCATCTTTAACGTATTGAAGGTGAAATAAAGCCATGGCGGCATAACGACAGTAATTTGGAAGAATTCCGTTATCCTATGTTTAGGTATAAAGTCAAGTTGCTAGCACATTTAGCAATCGATATCGAAATGTTTCAAATCATTAGTTTAACATATTTAAGTTAAATTACCTTCTTTAACGTATCGAAGGTGACATGAAGCCATGGCGGCATAACGGCAGTGCATGTAGAAGAATCCCGTAATTTTATATTTAGGTATAAAATCTATTTGTTGTATAAACACATCGAGCAATCGATATCGAAATGCTTCAAATCATTAGTTTAACATATTTAAGTTATTTAACCCTATTTATCTTCCTGAAGTCTACATCAAGCCTTAACGGCATAACGGCAGTGCATTTAGAAGAATAACGTAATCTTATATTTAGGTATGAATTCGGTTTTCTTGTATATACACATTTAGCAATCGATATCGAAATTCTTCAAATCATTAGTTTAACATATTTAAGGTAATAAAACTTCTTTAACGCACTTAAGTCTACATAAAGCCCTAATGGCATAACGGCAGTGCATTTAGAAGAATTCCGTTACCTTATATTTAGGTATAAATTCGACTTTCTTGTATATATTCATTTAGTAAGCGATATCAAAATGCTTCAAACCATTAGTTTAACATATTTAAAATAATTAACCTTCTTTAGCGTATTGAAGTTGATGCAAAGCCATGGCGGCATAATGACAGTACATTTGGAAGAATTCCGTAATCTTATATTTAGGTATAAAGACCATTTTCTTGTATATACACATTTAGCAATCGATATCGAAATGCTTCAAATCATTAGTTTAACATATTTAAGTTAATAAACCTTCTTTAACGCACTGAAGTCTACATAAAGCGTTAACGGCATAACGGCAGTGCATTTAGAAAAATTCCTTTATCTTATATTTAGGTATAAATTCGATTTTCTTGTATATACATATTTGGCAAGCGATATCGAAATGCTTCAAATCATTAGTTTAACATATTTAAGTTAATTAACCTTCTTTAACGTATTGAAGTTGATATAAAGCCATAACGACAGTACATTTGGAAGAATTCCGAAGTCTTATATTTAGGTATAAAGTCGATTTTCTTGTATATATGCATTAAGCATTCGATATCGAAATGCTTCAAATAACTGGTTTAACATATTTAAGTTAATAAACCTTCTTTAACGTATTGTAGTTAATATAAAGCCGTAACGGCATAATGGCAGTGCATTTAGAATAATAACGTAATCTTATATTCAGGTATGAATTCGATTTTCTTGTATATACTCATTTAGCAATCGATATCGAAATGCTTCAAACCTTTAGTTTAACATATTTAAAATAATTAACCTTCGTTAACGTATTGAAGTTGATACAAAGCCATGGCGCCATAACGGCAGTGCATGTAGAAGAATTCCGTAATCTTATATTTAGGTATGTAGTCGATTTTCTTGGATTTACACATTTAGAAATATATATCGAAAATCTTCAAATAACTGGTTTAGCATATTTAGGTTAATTAACCTTCTTTATCTTACTGAAGTTTAAATAAAGCCATAACGGCATAACGGCAGTGCATTTAGAAGAATTCCGTAATGTTATAATTTTATATTTAGGTATAAATTCGATTTTCTTGTATATACACATTTAGCAATCGATATCGAAATGCTTCAAATCATTAGTTTAACATATTTAAGTTAATAAACCTTCTTTAACGCACTTAAGTCTACATAAAGCCCTAATGGCATAACGGCAGTGCATTTAGAAGAATTCCGTGATCTTATATTTAGGTATAAAGTCGATTTTCTTGTATATACACATTTAGCAATCGATATCGAAATGCTTCAAATCATTAGTTTAACATATTAAGTTAATAAACATTTTTTAGCTTACTGAAGTCTACATAAAGCCTTAACGGTATAACGGCAGTGCATTTAGAAGAATTCCGTGATCTTATATTTAGGTATAAAGTCGATTTTCTTGTATATACACATTTAGCAATCGATATCGAAGTGCTTCAAATCATTAGTTTAACATATTAAGTTAATAAACATTTGTTAGCTTACTGAAGTCTACATAAAGCCTTAACGGCATAACGGCAGTGCATTTAGAAGAATTCCGTTATCTAATATTTAGGTATGAATTCGGTTTTCTTGTATATACACATTTAGCAATCGATATCGAAATGCTTCAAACCATTAGTTTAACATATTTAAAATAATTAACCTTCTTTAACGTATTGTAGTTGATACAAACCATTGCGACATAACGACAGTACATTTGGAAGAATTCCGTAATCTTATGTTTAGGTATAAAATCGATTTGTTGTATTTACATATTTAGCAGTCGATACCGAAATGCTTCAAATCATAAGTTTAACATATTTAAGTTAATTAACCATCTTTAGCGTATTGAAGGTGAAATAAAGCCATGGCGGCA
>JAPZAG010000061.1:0-82521 GCA_027475135.1 Bactrocera correcta
TTTGCCGTTATGCCGTTAAGGCGTTTGTAGACTTCAGTAAGATAGAGAGGGTTAATTAACTTAAGTATGTTAAACTAATGATTTCAGGCATTTCGATATCGATTGCTAAATGTGTATGTACAAGAAAATCGACTTTATACCTAAATATATGATAACGGAATTCTTCTACATGCAGTTATGCCGTTAAGGCGTTTGTAGACTTCAGTAAGATAAAGAGGGTTAATTACTTAAATATGTTAAACTAATGATTTGAGGCATTTTGATATCGATTGCTAAATGAGTATATATAAGAAAATCGACTATATACCGAAATATAAGATTACGTAATTCTTCTAAATGCTTTGCCGTTATGCAATTAAGGCGTTTGTAGACTTCAGTAAGATAAAGAGGGTTAATTTACTTAAATATGTTAAACTAATGATTTGAGGCATTTCGATATCGATTGCTAAATGTGTATTTACTAGAAAATCGACTTTATACCTAAATATATGATAACGGAATTCTTCTACATGCACTGCCGTTATGCCGTTAAGGCGTTTGTAGACTTCAGTAAGGTAAAGGGGGTTAATTAACTTAAATATGTTAAACTAATGATTTGAGGCATTTCGATATCGATTGCTAAATGTTTGTATACAAGAAAATCGACTTAATAAGATAAAGAGGGTTAATTAGCTTAAATATGTTAAACTAATGATTTGAAGCATTTCGATATCGATTGCTAAATGTGTATACACAACAAAATCGACTTTATACCTAAATATAAGATTACGTAATTCTTCCAAATGCTTTGCCGTTATGCCGTTAAAACGTTTGTAGACTTCAGTAAGATAAATGGGTTTAATTAACTTAAATATGTTAAACTAATGATTTGAAGCGTTTCTATATCGATTGCTAAATGTGTATGTACAAGAAAATCGACTTTATACCTAAATATATGATAACGGAATTCTTCTACATGCACTGCCGTTATGCCGTTAAGGCGTTTGTAGACTTCAGTAAGATAAAGGGGGTTAATTAACTTAAATATGTTAAACTAATGATTTGAGGCAAATTGATATCGATTGCTGAATGTGTATATACAAGAAAATCGACTTAATACCTAAATATAAGATTACGGAATTCTTCCAAATGCACCGCCGTTATGCCGTTAAGGCTTTTGTAGACTTTAGTAAGATAAAAAGGGTTAATTATCTTAAATATGTTAAACTAATGATTTGAAGCGTTTCTATATCGATTGCTAAATGAGTATATACAACAAAATCGACTTTATACCTAAATATAAGATTACGTAATTCTTCTAAATGCTTGCCGTTATGCCGTTAAGATGTTTGTAGACTTCAATAAAATAAAGAGGGTTTATTAACTTAAGTATGTTAAACTAATGATTTGAAGCATTTCGATTTCGATTGCTAAATGAGTATATACAAGAAAAGCGACTTTATACCGAAATATAAGATTACGTAATTCTTCTAAATGCTTTGCCGTTATTCCGCTAAGGCGTTTGTAGACTTCAGTAACATAAAGAGGGTAAGACTTAGCTTAAATATGTTAAACTAATGATTTGAAGCATTTCGATATCGATTGCTAAATGTGTATATACAACAAAATCGACTTTATACCTAAATATAAGATTACGTAATTCTTCCAAATGCTTTGCCGTTATGCCGTTAAAACGTTTGTAGACTTCAGTAAGATAAAAGGGTTTAATTAACTTAAATATGTTAAACTAATGATTTGAAGCGTTTCTATATCGATTGCTAAATGTGTATGTACAAGAAAATCGACTTTATACCTAAATATATGATAACGGAATTCTTCTACATGCACTGCCGTTATGCCGTTAAGGCGTTTGTAGACTTCAGTAAGATAAAGGGGGTTAATTAACTTAAATATGTTAAACTAATGATTTGAGGCAAATTGATATCGATTGCTGAATGTGTATATACAAGAAAATCGACTTAATACCTAAATATAAGATTACGGAATTCTTCCAAATGCACCGCCGTTATGCCGTTAAGGCTTTTGTAGACTTTAGTAAGATAAAAAGGGTTAATTATCTTAAATATGTTAAACTAATGATTTGAAGCGTTTCTATATCGATTGCTAAATGAGTATATACAACAAAATCGACTTTATACCTAAATATAAGATTACGTAATTCTTCTAAATGCTGTGCCGTTATGCCGTTAAGATGTTTGTAGACTTCAATAAAATAAAGAGGGTTAATTAACTTAAGTATGTTAAACTAATGATTTGAAGCATTTCGATTTCGATTGCTAAATGAGTATATACAAGAAAAGCGACTTTATACCGAAATATAAGATTACGTAATTCTTCTAAATGCTTTGCCGTTATTCGCTAAGGCGTTTGTAGACTTCAGTAACATAAAGAGGGTTAATTAGCTTAAATATGTTAAACTAATGATTTGAAGCATTTCGATATCGATTGCTAAATGTGTATATACAACAAAATCGACTTTATACCTAAATATAAGATTACGTAATTCTTCCAAATGCTTTGCCGTTATGCCGTTAAAACGTTTGTAGACTTCAGTAAGATAAAAGGGTTTAATTAACTTAAATATGTTAAACTAATGATTTGAAGCGTTTCTATATCGATTGCTAAATGTGTATGTACAAGAAAATCGACTTTATACCTAAATATATGATAACGGAATTCTTCTACATGCACTGCCGTTATGCCGTTAAGGCGTTTGTAGACTTCAGTAAGATAAAGGGGGTTAATTAACTTAAATATGTTAAACTAATGATTTGAGGCAAATTGATATCGATTGCTGAATGTGTATATACAAGAAAATCGACTTAATACCTAAATATAAGATTACGGAATTCTTCCAAATGCACCGCCGTTATGCCGTTAAGGCTTTTGTAGACTTTAGTAAGATAAAAAGGGTTAATTATCTTAAATATGTTAAACTAATGATTTGAAGCGTTTCTATATCGATTGCTAAATGAGTATATACAACAAAATCGACTTTATACCTAAATATAAGATTACGTAATTCTTCTAAATGCTGTGCCGTTATGCCGTTAAGATGTTTGTAGACTTCAATAAAATAAAGAGGGTTAATTAACTTAAGTATGTTAAACTAATGATTTGAAGCATTTCGATTTCGATTGCTAAATGAGTATATACAAGAAAAGCGACTTTATACCGAAATATAAGATTACGTAATTCTTCTAAATGCTTTGCCGTTATTCCGCTAAGGCGTTTGTAGACTTCAGTAACATAAAGAGGGTTAATTACTTAAATATGTTAAACTAATGATTTGAAGCATTTCGATATCGATTGCTAAATGTGTATATACAAGAAAATCGACTTTATACCTAAATATAAGATTACGTAATTCTTCCAAATGCTCTGCCGTTATGCCGTTAAGGCGTTTGTAGACTTCAGTAAGATAAAGAGGGTTTAATTAACTTAAATATGTTAAACTAATGATTTGAAGCATTTCGATATCGATTGCTAAATGTGTATATACAAGAAAATCGACTTAATACCTAAATATAAGATTACGGAATTCTTCCAAATGCACTGCCGTTATGCCGTTAAGGCTTTTGTAGACTTCAGTAAGATAAAGAAGGTTTATTAACTTAGATATGTTAAACTAGTTATTTGAAGCATTTCGATATCGATTGCTAAATGAGTATATACAAGAAAATCGACTTTATACCTAAATATATGATAACGGAATTCTTCTACATGCACTGCCGTTAAGCCGCCATGGCTTTGTGTTAACTTTAAGATTACGGAATTCTTTTAAATGCTTTGCCGTTATGCCGTTAAGGCGTTTGTAGACTTCAGTAAGATAGAGAGGGTTAATTAGCTTAAATATGTTAAACTAATGATTTGAAGCATTTCGATATCGATTGCTAAATGTGTATATACAACAAAATTGACTTCATACCTAAATATAAGATTACGTAATTTTTCTAAATGCTGTGCCGTTATGCCGTTAAGATGTTTGTAGACTTCAATAAAATAAAGAGGGTTAATTAACTTAAGTATGTTAAACTAATGATTTGAAGCATTTCGATTTCGATTGCTAAATGAGTATATACAAGAAAAGCGACTTTATACCTAAATATAAGATTACGGAATTCTTCTAAATGCTTTGCCGTTATGCCGTTAAGGCGTTTGTAGACTTCAGTAAGATAGAGAGGGTTAATTAACTTAAATATATTAAACTAATGATTTGAGGCATTTCGATATCGATTGCTAAATGTGTATATACAAGAAAATCGACTTTATACCTAAATATATGATAACATAATTCTTCTACATGCTCTGCCGTTATGCCGTTAAGGCGTTTGTAGACTTCAGTAAGATAAAGGGGGATAATTAACTTAAATATTTTAAACTAATGATTTGAGGCATTTCGATATCGATTGCTAAATGTGTATATACAAGAAAATCGACTTTGTACCTAAATATAAGATTACGGAATTCTTCAAAATGCACTGCCGTTATACCGTTATGGTTTTATGTTAACTTCAGTTAGTTAAAGAAGGTTTATTAACTTAAATATGTTAAACCAGTTATCTGAAGCATTTCGGTATCGATTGCTTAATGCATATGTACAAGAAAATCGACTTTATACCTAAATATAAGATTACGGAATTCTTCTACATGAACTGCCGTTATGTCGCCATGGCTTTGTGTTAACTTCAATTTATTAACTTTAATATGTTAAACTAATGATTTGAAGCATTTCGATATCGATTGCTAAATGTGTATATACAACAAATTTGACTTTATACCTAAATATAAGATTACGTAATTCTTCTAAATGCTTTGCCGTTATGCCGTTAAAACGTTTGTAGACTTCAGTGCGTTAAAGTAGGTTTGTTAACTTAAATATGTTAAACTAATGATTTGAAGCATTTCGATATCGATTGCTAAATGAGTATATACAAGAGAATGGACTTTATACCTAAATATAAGATTACGGAATTCTTCCAAATGCACTGCCGTTATGCCGCTGAGGCTTTTGTAGACTTTAGTATGATAAAGAGGGTTAATTAACTTAAATATGTTAAACTAATGATTTGAAGCATTTCGATATCGATTGCTAAATGTGTATATACAACAAAATCGACTTTATACCTAAATATAAGATTACGTAATTCTTCCAAATGCACTGCGGTTATACCGTTATGGCTTTGTGTTAACTTCAGTTAGATAAAGAAGGTTTGTTAACTTAAATATGTTAAACTTATGATTTGAAGATTTTCGAAATCGATTGCTAAATGCATATACACAACAAAATTTACTTTATACCTAAATATAGGATTACAGAATTCTTCCAAATGCACTGCCGTTATGCCGTTATGGCTTTATGTTAACTTCAGTTCGTTTAAGAAGGCTTATTAACTTAGATATGTTACACTAGTTATTTGAAGCATTCCGATATCCATTGCTAAATGTGTATATACAACAAATTTGACTTTAAACCTAAATATAAGATTACGTAATTCTTCTAAATGCTTTGCCGTTATGCCGTTAAAACGTTTGTAGACTGCAGTGCGTTAAAGTAGGTTTGTTAACTTAAATATGTTAAACTAATGATTTGAAGCATTTCGATATCGATTGCTAAATGAGTATATACAAGAAAATGGACTTTATACCTAAATATAAGATTACGGAATTCTTCTAAATGCTTTGCCGTTATGCCGTTAAAACGTTTGTAGACTTCAGTAAGATAAATGGGGTTAATTAACTTAAAAATGTTAAACTTATGATTTGAAGCGTTTCTATATCGATTGCTAAATGAGTATATACAAGAAAATCGACTTTATACCTAAATATAAGATTACGTAATTCTTCTAAATGCTTTGCCGTTATGCCGTTAAGATGTTTGTAGACTTCAATAAAATAAAGAGGGTTAATTAACTTAAGTATGTTAAACTAATGATTTGAAGCATTTCGATTTCGATTGCTAAATGAGTATATACAAGAAAATCGCCTTTATACCGAAATATAAGATTACGTAATTCTTCTAAATGCTTTGCCGTTATGCCGTTAAGGCGTTTGTAGACTTCAGTAAGATAAAGAGGGTTAATTATCTTAAATATGTTAAACTAATGATTTGAAGCATTTCGATTTCGATTGCTAAATGAGTATATACAAGAAAATCGACTTTACACCTAAATATAAGTTTACGTAATTCTTCTAAATGCTTTGCCGTTATGCCGTTAAGGCGTTTGTGGACTTCAGTAAGATAAAGAGGGTTAATTAACTTAAATATGTTAAACTAATGATTTGAGGCATTTCGATATCGATTGCTAAATGCATATATACAAGAAAATCGACTTTATACCTAAATATATGATAACGGAATTCTTCTACATGCACTGCCGTTATGCCGTTAAGGCGTTTGTAGACTTCAGTAAGATAAAGGGGGTTAATTAACTTAAATATGTTAAACTAATGATTTGAGGCATTTCGATATCGATTGCTAAATGTGTATATACAACAAAATCGACTTTATACCTAAATATACGCTTACGGAATTCTTCTAAATGCACTGCCGTTATGCCGTTATGGCTTTATGTTAACTTCAGTTCGTTAAAGAAGGTTTATTAACTTAGATATGTTATACCAGTTATTAGAAGCATTTCGAAATCGATTGCTTAATGCATATATACAAGAAAATCGACTTTATACCTAAATATAAGATTACGTAATTCTTCTAAATGCTTTGCCGTTATGCCGTTAAGATGTTTGTAGACTTCAATAAAATAAAGAGGGTTAATTAACTCAAGTATGTTAAACTAATGATTTGAAGCATTTCGATTTCGATTGCTAAATGAGTATATACAAGAAAATCGCCTTTATACCGAAATATAAGATTACGTAATTCTTCTAAATGCTTTGCCGTTATGCCGTTAAGGCGTTTGTAGACTTCAGTAAGATAAAGGGGGTTAATTATCTTAAATATGTTAAACTAATGATTTGAAGCATTTCGATTTCGATTGCTAAATGAGTATATACAAGGAAATCGACTTTATACCTAAATATAAGTTTACGGAATTCTTCTAAATGCTTTGCCGTTATGCCGTTAAGGCGTTTGTAGACTTCAGTAAGATAGAGTGGGTTAATTAACTTAATTATATTAAACTAATGATTTGAGGCATTTCGATATCGTTTGCTAAATGTGTATATACAAGGAAATCGACTTTATACCCAAATATATGATAACGGAATTCTTCTACATGCACTGCCGTTATGCCGTTAAGGCGTTTGTAGACTTCAGTAAGATAAAGGGGGTTAATTAACTTAAATATGTTAAACTAATGATTTGAGGCATTTCGATATCGATTGCTAAATGTGTATATACAACAAAATCGACTTTATACCTAAATATACGCTTACGGAATTCTTCTAAATGCACTGCCGTTATGCCGTTATGGCTTTATGTTAACTTCAGTTCGTTAAAGAAGGTTTATTAACTTAGATATGTTATACCAGTTATTAGAAGCATTTCGAAATCGATTGCTTAATGCATATATACAAGAAAATCGACTTTGTACCTAAATATAAGATTACGGAATTCTTCCAAATGCACTGCCGTTATACCGTTAAGGTTTTTGTTTAAATTCAGTAAGATTTAAAAAGGGTTAAATTTAAATTAAATATGTTAAACCAGTGATTTGAAGCATTTCGATATCGATTGCTAAATGATATATACAGGGAAAAACGACTTTATACCTAAATATAAGATAACGTATTTCTTCTAAATGATTTGCCGTTATGCCGTTAAGGCGTTTGTAGACGTCAGTAAGATAAAGAGGGTTAATTAACTTAAATATGTTAAACTAATGATTTGAGGCATTTCGATATCGATTGCTAAATGTGTATATACAAGAAAATCGACTTTATACCTAAATATAAGATAACGGAATTCTTCTAAACTGCCGTTATGCCGTTAAGGCGTTTGTAGACTTCAGTAAGATAAAGGGGGTTAATTAACTTAAATATGTTAAACTAATGATTTGAGGCATTTCGATATCGATTGCTAAATGAGTATATACAAGAAAATCGACTCTATACCTAAATATAAGATTACGTAATTCTTCTAAATGCTTTGCCGTTATGCAATTAAGGCGTTTGTAGACGTCAGTAAGATAAAGAGGGTTAATTAACTTAAATATGTTAAATTAATGATTTGAGGCATTTCGATATCGATTGCTAAATGTGTATGTACAAGAAAATCGACTTTATACCTAAATATGTGATAACGGAATTCTTCTACACTGCCGTTATGCCGTTAAGGCGTTTGTAGACTTCAGTAAGATAAAGGGGGTTAATTAACTTAAATATGTTAAACTAATGATTTGAGGCATTTCGATATCGATTGCTGAATGTGTATATACAAGAAAATCAACTTAATACCTAAATATAAGATTACGTAATTCTTCCAAATGCACCGCCGTTATGCCGCTAAGGCTTTTGTAGACTTTAGTAAAATAAACAGGGTTAATTAACTTAAATATGTTAAACTCATGATTTGAAGCATTTCGATTTCGATTGCTAAATGTGTATGTACAAGAAACTCGACTTTATACCGAAATATAAGATTACGTAATTCTTCCATATGCACTGCCGTTATACCGTTTTGATTTTATGTAAACGTCAGTTAGTTAAAGAAGGTTTATTAACTTAAATATGTTAAACCAGCTATTTGAAGCATTTCGATATCGCTTGCTTAATGCATATATACAAGAAAATCGACCTTATACCTAAGTATAAGATTACGGAATTCTTCCAAATGTACTGTCGTTATGCCGCCATGGCTTTATATGAACTTAAATATGTTAAAGAAGGTTAATTAACTTAAATATGTTAAACTAATGATTTGAGGTATTTTGATATCGATTGCTAAATGCGTATAAACAACAAAATCGGCTTTATACCTCAATATAAGATAACGTAATTCTTCTAAATGCTTTGCCGTTATACCGTTAAGGCGTTTTTAGACTTCAGTAAGATAAAGAGGGTTAATTAACTTAAATATGTTAAACTAATGATTTGAGGCATTTGATATCGATTGCTAAATGTGTATATACAAGAAAATCGACTTAATACCTAAATATAAGATTACGGATATTTTCCAAATGCACTGTCGTTATGCCGTTAAAGCTTTTGTAGACATCAGTAAGATAAAGAAGGTTTATTAACTTAGATATGTTAAACTAGTTATTTGAAGCATTTCGATATCGATTGCTAAATGTGTATATACAAGAAAATCGAATTAATACCTAAATATAAGATTACGGAATTCTTCCAAATGCACTGCCGTTATGCCGTTAAGGCTTTTGTAGACTTCAGTAAGATAAAGAAGGTTTATTAACTTAGATATGCTAAACTAGTTATTTGAAGCATTTCGATTTCGATTGCTAAATGAGTATATACAAGAAAATGGACTTTATACCTGAATATAAGATTACGTAATTCTTCTTAATGCTTTGCCGTTATGCAATTAAAGCGTTTGTAGACTTCAGTAAGATAAAGAGGGTTAATTAACTTAAATATGTTATAGTAATGATTTGAGGCATTTCGATATCGATTGCTAAATGTGCATATACAAGAAAATGACTTTATACCTAAATATAAGATTACGTATTCTTCTACATGCACTGCCGTTATGCCGTTAAGGCGTTTGTAGACTTCAGTAAGATAAAGGGGGTTAATTAACTTAAATATGTTAAACTAATGATTTGAGGCATTTCGATATCGATTGCTAAATGTATATATGCAAGAAAATCGACTTAATACCTAAATATAAGATTACGGAATTCTTCCAAATGCACTGCCGTTATGCCGTTAAGGCTTTTGTAGACTTCAGTAAGATAAAGAAGGTTTATTAACTTAGATATGTTAAACTAGTTATTTGAAGCATTTCGATATCGATTGCTAAATGAGTTTATACAAGAAAATCGACTTTATACCTAAATATATGATAACGGAATTCTTCTACATGCACTGTCGTTAAGCCGCCATGGCTTTGTGTTAACTTCAGTGCGTTAAAGTAGGTTTGTTAACTTAAATATGTTAAACTAATGATTTGAAGCATTTCGATTTCGATTGCTAAATGAGTATATACAAGAAAATGGACTTTATACCTAAATATAAGATTACGGAATTCTTCCAAATGCACTGCCGTTATGCCGTTAAGGCTTTTGTAGACTTCAGTAAGATAAGGAAGGTTTATTAACTTAGATATGCTAAACTAGTTATTTGAAGCATTTCGATTTCGATTGCTAAATGAGTATATACAAGAAAATGGACTTTATACCTAAATATAAGATTACGTAATTCTTCTTAATGCTTTGCCGTTATGCAACTAAAGCGTGTGTAGACTTCAGTAAGATAAAGAGGGTTAATTAACTTAAATATGTTAAAGTAATGATTTGAGGCATTTCGATATCGATTGCTAAATGTGCATATACAAGAAAATGGACTTTATACCTAAATATAAGATTACAGAATTCTTCTACATGCACTGCCGTTATGCCGTTAAGGCGTGTGTAGACTCCAGTACGATAAAGGGGGATAATTAACTTAAATATTTTAAACTAATGATTTGAGGCATTTCGATATCGATTGCTAAATGTGTATATACAAGAAAATCGACTTTATACCTAAATATAAGATTACGGAATTCTTCCAAATGCACTGCCGTTATGCCGTTAAGGCTTTTGTAGACTTCAGTAAGATAAAGAAGGTTTATTAACTTAGATATGTTAAACTAGTTATTTGAAGCATTTCGATATCGATTGCTAAATGAGTTTATACAAGAAAATCGACTTTATACCTAAATATATGATAACGGAATTCTTCTACATGCACTGTCGTTAAGCCGCCATGGCTTTGTGTTAACTTCAGTGCGTTAAAGTAGGTTTGTTAACTTAAATATGTTAAACTAATGATTTGAAGCATTTCGATTTCGATTGCTAAATGAGTATATACAAGAAAATGGACTTTATACCTAAATATAAGATTACGGAATTCTTCCAAATGCACTGCCGTTATGCCGTTAAGGCTTTTGTAGACTTCAGTAAGATAAGGAAGGTTTATTAACTTAGATATGCTAAACTAGTTATTTGAAGCATTTCGATTTCGATTGCTAAATGAGTATATACAAGAAAATGGACTTTATACCTAAATATAAGATTACGTAATTCTTCTTAATGCTTTGCCGTTATGCAACTAAAGCGTGTGTAGACTTCAGTAAGATAAAGAGGGTTAATTAACTTAAATATGTTAAAGTAATGATTTGAGGCATTTCGATATCGATTGCTAAATGTGCATATACAAGAAAATCGACTTTATACCTAAATATATGATAACAGAGTTCTTCTACATGCACTGCCGTTATGCCGTTAAGGCGATTGTAGACTTCAGTAAGATAAAGGGGGTTAATTAACTTAAATATTTTAAACTAATGATTTGAGGCATTTCGATATCGATTGCTAAATGTGTATATACAAGAAAATCGACTTTATACCTAAATATAAGATTACGGAATTCTTCCAAATGCACTGCCGTTATACCGTTATGGTTTTATGTTAACTTCAGTTAGTTAAAGAAGGTTTATTAACTTAAATATGTTAAACCAGTTATCTGAAGCATTTCAATATCGATTGCTAAATGCGTATATACACAAAATCGATTTTATACCTAAATATAAGATTACGGAATTCTTCTAGATGCACTGCCGTTATGGCGCCATGGCTTTATGTCACCTTCGGTAGGTTAAAGAATTTTATTTAACTTAAATATGTTAAACTAATGATTTGAAGCATTTCGATATCGATTGCTTAATGTGCTAATGCAAGAAACTTGACTTTATACCTAAACATGGGATTACGAAATTCTTCCAAATTCACTGCCGTTATTCCGAAATGGCTTCATGTTAACGTCAGCTCGTTAAAGTAGGTTTGTTAACTTAAATATGTTAAACTAATGATTTGAAGCATTTAGATATCGATTCCTAAATGCATATATACAAGAAAATCGACTTTATACCTAAATATAAGATTACGGAATTCTTCCAAATGCACTGTCGTTATGCCGCCATGTCTTTATATCACTTTCAATACGTTAAAGATGGTTAATTAACTTAAATATGTTATACTAATGATTTGAAGCATTTCGATATCGATTGCTAAATGAGTATATACAAGAAAAGCGACTCTATACCTAAATATTAGATTACGTAATTCTTCAAACTGCATTGCAGCTATACCGTTAAGGCTTTGTGTAGGCTTCTGTGCATTAATGGTTTATTAACTAAAATATGTTAAACTAATGGTTTGAAGCATTTCGATATCGATTGCTAAATGTGTATATACAAGAAAATCGACTTTATACCTAAATATAAGATAACGGAATTCTTCTACATGCACTACCGTTATGCCGCCATGGCTTTATGCCAACTTCAGTTCGTTGAAGAAGGTTTATTAACATAAATATGTTAAACTAATGATTTGAAGCATTTCGATATCGATTGCTAAATGAGTATATACAAGAAAATCGACTTTATACCTAAATTAAAATTACGTAATTCTTCTAACTGCATTGCCGTTATGCCGTTAAGGCTTTATGTAGACTTCAAGAAGATAAAGAGGGTTAATTAACTTAAATATGTTAAACTAATGATTTGAAGCATTTCGATATCGATTGCTAAATGCGTATATACAACAAAATCGATTTTATACCTAAACACGAGATTACGGAATCCTTCTTCATGCACTGACGTTATGCCGCCATGGCTTTATGTCACCTTTGGTAAGTTAAAGAAGGTAGTTTAACTTAAATAGGTTAAACTAATGATTTGAAGCATTTGGACATCGATTGCTAAATGCGTATACACAAGAAAATCGACTTTATACCCAAATATAGAATTAAGAAATTATTCGAAATGCACTGTCGTTATACCGTTAAAACTTTATGTAAACTTCAGTAAGGTAAAGAAGAGTAATTAACATTTAAAAATATTGAAATAATGATTTGAAGCTTTTTGATATCGATTGCTAAGTGTGTATATACAGAAAATCGACTTTATACATAAATATAAGATTACGGAATTCATCGAAATACACTGCCGTTATGGCTTTATATAAACGTCAGTACGTTAAAAAAGGTTGTTTAACTTAAATATGTTAAAGTTATTATTTGAAGCATCTCGATATCGATTCCCAGATGTGTAAATACATGAAAATAGACTATAACCTAAATATAAGGTTACGGAATTCTTCTACATGCACCACCGTTATGCCGCCATGGCTTTATGCCAAATTGAGTTCGTTAAAGAGGGTTTATTAACTTAAATGTGTTAAACTTATGATTTGAAGCATTTCGATATCGATTGCTAAATGTGTATATACAAGAAATTCGACTTTATACATAAATATAAGATTACGGAATTCATCGAAATACACTGCCGTTATGGCTTTATATAAACGTCAGTACGTTAAAAAAGGTTGTTTAACTTAAATATGTTAAAGTTATTATTTGAAGCATCTCGATATCGATTCCCAGATGTGTAAATACATGAAAATAGACTATAACCTAAATATAAGGTTACGGAATTCTTCTATATGCACCACCGTTATGCCGCCATGGCTTTATGCCAACTTCAGTTCGTTAAAGAGGGTTTGTTAACTTAAATATGTTAAACTAATGATTTGAAGCATTTCGATATCGATTGCTAAATGTGTATATACAACAAAACCGACTTTATACCTAAGTATAAGATAACGGAATTCTTCTAAATGCACTGCCGTTATGCCGTTATGGCTTTATGTTAACTTCAGTTCGTTAAAGAAGGTTTATTAACTTAAATATATTAAACTAATCATTTGAAGCATTTTGATATCGATTGCTAAATAAGCTAATACAAGAAACTTGTCTTTATACCTTAACATAGAATAACGGACTTCTTCCAAATGCACTGCCGTTATTCCGCCAAGGCTTTATGTCAACTTTAGTACGTTCAAGAAGGTTTGTTAACTTAAATATGTTAGACTAATGATTTGAAGCATTTCAAAATCGATTGCTTAATGTATATTTACAAGAAAATCGACTTTATACCCAAATATAAGATTAAGAAATTCTTTTAAATGCACTGCCGTTATACCGCTAAGGCTTCATGTAAACTTCAGTAAAGTAAAGAAGGTTAATTAACTTAACTATATTGAACTAATGACTGAAGCTTTTCGATATCGATTGCTAAATGTGTATATACAAGAAAATCGACTTTATAGCTAAATATACTATTACGGAGTTCTTCTAAATGCACTGCCGTTATGCGGTTATGGCTTTATGTTAACTTGAGTTCATTAAAGAAGGTTTATTAACTTAAATATGTTAAACTAATGATTTGAAGCATTTCGATATCGCTTGCTAAATGTGTATATACAAGAAAATTGAATTTGTACCTAAACATAAGATTACGGAATTCTTTTACATGCACTGCCGTTATGCCGCCATGGCCTTATGTTAAAGAAGCCTTATTAACTTAGATATGTTAAAATAATGATTTGAAGCATTTCGATATCGATTGCAAAATGGGTGTAATCAAGAAAATCGACTTTATACCAAAACATAAGATTACGGAATTCTTCTAAATGCACTGCCGTTATACCGTTAAGCCTTTATGTTAACTTCAGTTCGTTAATGAAGGTTTATTAACTTTAATATGTTAAACCAGTTATTTGAAGCTTTTTGATATCGATCGCTAAATCTGTATATACAAGAAAATCGATTTTATACCTAAATATAAGACTACGGAATTCTTCTAAATGCACTACCGGTATACTGTTAAGCCTTTATGTAAACGTCAGTAAGATAAAGTAGTCTAAATAACTTAAATACATATGTTAAACCAGTTATTTGGAGCATTTCGTTATCGAATGCTAAATGTGTATATACAAGAAAATCGACTTTATACCTAAATATAAGACTACGGAATTCTTCCAAATATACTGTCGATATGCCGCCATGGCTTTATATAAACTTCAATACGTTAAAGAAGGTTTATTAACTTAAATATGTTAAACTAATGATTTGAAGCATTTCGATATCGCTTGCTTAATGTGTATATACAAGAAAATCGAATTTATACCTAAACATAAGATTACGGAATTCTTCTATGTGCACTGCCGTTATGCCGCCATGGCTTTATGGTAACTTCAGTTCGTTAAAGAAGCTTTATTAACTTAAATATGTTAAAATAATGATTTGAAGCATTTCGATATCGATTGCCAAATGAGTATATACAAAAAAATCGACTTTATACCTAAATATAAGATTATTGAATTCTTCTAAATGCACTGCCGTTATGCCGCCATGGCTTTATGCCAACTTCAGTTCGTTAAAGAAGGTTTATTAACTTAAGTATGTTAAACAAGTTATTTGAAGCATTTCGATATCGATTGCTTAATGCATATATACAAGAAAATCGACTTTATACCTAAATATAAAATTACGGAATTCTTCTACATGCACTGCCGTTATGCCGCCATGGCTTTATGTTAACTTCAGTGCGTTAAAGAAGCTTAATTAACTTGAAGCATTTCGATATCGATTGCTAAATGAGTATATACAACAAAATCGACTTTATACCTGAATATAAGATTACGGAATTCTTCTACATGCACTGCCGTTATGCCGCCATGGCTTTATGTTAACCTCAGTGCGTTAAAGAAGGTTTATTAATTTAATATGTTAAACAAGTTATTTGAAGCATTTCGATATCGATTGGTTAATGCATGTATACAAGAAAATCGACTTTACACCTAAATATAATATTACGGAATTCTTCTACATGCACTGTCGTTATGCCGCCATGGCTTTATATCAACTTCAATACGTTAAAGAGGGTTAATTAACTTAAATATGTTAAATTAATGATTTGAAGCATTTCGATATCGATTGCTAAATGTATGTACACAAGAAAATCGAATTTATACCTAAATATAAGATTACGGAATTCTTCTACATGCACTGCCGTTATGCCGCCATGGCTTTATGCGAACTTCATTTCGTTAAAGAAGGTTTATTAACTTAAATATGTTAAACTAATGGTTTGAAGCATTTCGATATCGATTGTTAAAAATGTAAATACAAGAAAATCGGCTTTACACCTAAATATAAGATGACGGAATTCTTCCAAATGCGCTGCCGTTATACCGTTATGGCATTATGTGAACTTCAGTAAGATAAAGAAGGTTAATTAACCTAATTATGTTAAACTAATGATTTGAAGCATTTTGATATCGATTGCTAAATATGTAAATACAAGAAAACCGACTTTACACCTAAACATAAGATTACGGAATTCTTCTACGTGCACTGCCGTTATGCCGCCATGGCTTTATGCCAACTTCAGTTCGTTAAAGAAGGTTTATTAACTAAAATATGTTAAACTAATGGGTTGAAGCATTTCGATATCAATTGCTAAATGTGTATATAACAAAATCGATTTTATACCTAAATATAAGATTACGGAATTCTTCCAAACGCACTGCCGTTATATCGTTATGGCTTTATGCAAACTTCAGTAAGATAAAGAAGGTTAGTAAACTTAAATAAGTTAAACCAGTTGGTTTGAAGCATTTCGTTATCGATTGCTAAATGTGCATATACAAGAAAATCGACTTTATACCTAAGTACAATATTACGGAATTCTTCCAAATGTACTGTCGTTATGCCGCCATGACATTATATCACCTTCTATACGTTAAAGAAGGTTAATTAACTTAAATATGTTAAACTAATGATTTGAAGCATTTCGATATCGATTGCTAAATGAGTATGTACAACAAAATCGACTTCATACCTAAATATAAGATTACGGAATTCTTCCAAATGCACTGCCGTTATATCGTTATGGCTTTATGCAAACTTCAGTAAGATAAAGAAGGTTAGTTAACTTAAATATGTTAAACCAGTTATTTGAAGCATTTCGTTACCGACTGCTAAATGTGTATATACAAGAAAATCGACTTTATACCTAAATATAAGATAACGGAATTCTTCTACATGCACTGCCGTTATGCCGCCATGGCTTTATGTTAACTTCAGTGCGTTAAAGAAGCTTAATTAACTTAAATATGTTAAACTAATGATTTGAAGCATTTCGATATCGATTGCTAAATGAGTATGTACAACAAAATCGACTTTACACCTAAATATAAGATTATGGAATTCTTCTACATGCACTGTCGTTATGCCGTTAAGGCTTTTGTAGACTTAAGTTTAAATAAAGGTTAATTAACTTAAATATGTTAAACTAATTTTTTGAAGCATCTTCGATATCGATTGCTAGGTGTATATATACAACAAAATCGACTTTATACCTAAATATAAGACTTTCGGAATTCTTCCAAATGCACTGCCGTTATACCGTTATGGCTTTATGTAAACTTCAATAAGATAAAGAAGGTTAATTAACTTAAATATGTTAAACTAATGATTTGAAGCATTTCGATATCGAATTTCAAAATGTGTATATACAAAAAATTTGACTTTATACCTAAATATAAGATTAAGGAATTCTTCTAAATGCACTGCCGTTATGCCGCCATAGGGTTTATGCAACTTCAGTTCGTTAAAGAAGGTTTATTAACTTAAATATATTAAACTAATGATTTGAAGCATTTCGATATCGATTGCTAAATGTGTATATACAAGAAAATCGACTTTATACCTAAATATAAGATTAGGAATTCTTCTCAATGCACTGCCGTTATGCCGTTAATGGCGTTTTTGCCAACTTCAGTTCGTTAAAGAAGGTTTATTAACTGAAATATGCTTTAAAAAATGATTTAAAGCATTTCGATATCGATTGCTAAATGCATATATACAAGAAAATCGACTTTACACCTAAATATAAGATTACGGAATTCTTCTACATGCACTGTCGTTATGCCGCCATGGCTTTATATCAACTTCAAGACGTTAAAGAAGGTTAATTAACTTAAATATGTTAAATTAATGATAAGAAGCATTTCGATATCGATTGCTAGATGTATGTACACAAGAAAATCGACTTTATACCTAAATATAAGATTACGGAATTCTTCTACATGCACTGCCGTTATGCCGCCATGGCTTTATGTTAACTTCAGTGCGTTAAAGAAGCTTAATTAACTTAAATATGTTAAACTAATGATTTGAAGCATTTTGATATCGATTGCTAAATATGTAAATACAAGAAAATCGGCTTTACACCTAAATTTAAGATGACGGAATTCTTCCAAATGCGCTGCCGTTATACCGTTATGGCATTATGTGAACTTCAGTAAGATAAAGAAGGTTAATTAACCTAATTATGTTAAACTAATGATTTGAAGCATTTTGATATCGATTGCTAAATATGTAAATACAAGAAAACCGACTTTACACCTAAACATAAGATTACGGAATTCTTCTACGTGCACTGCCGTTATGGCGCCATAGCTTTATGCCAACTTCAGTTCGTTAAAGAAGGTTTATTAACTAAAATATGTTAAACTAATGGGTTGAAGCATTTCGATATCGATTGCTAAATGTGTATATACAACAAAATCGATTTTATACCTAAATATAAGATTACGGAATTCTTCCAAATGCACTGCCGTTATATCGTTATGGCTTTATGCAAACTTCAGTAAGATAAAGAAGGTTAGTTAACTTAAATATGTTAAACCAGTTATTTGAAGCATTTCGTTATCGATTGCTAAATGTGTATATACAAGAAAATCGACTTTATACCTAAATATAAGATAACGGAATTCTTCTACATACACTGCCGTTATGCCGCCATGGTTTTATGTTAACTTCAGTGCGTCAAAGAAGCTTAATTAACTTAAATATGTTAAACTAATGGTTTGAAGCATTTCGATATCGATTGCTAAATGAGTATGTACAACAAAATCGACTTTACACCTAAATATAAGATTATGGAATTCTTCTACATGCACTGTCGTTATGCCGCCATGGCTTTATGCCAACTTCAGTTCGTTAAAGAAGGTTTATTAACTTAAATATGTTAAACTAATGGGTTGAAGCATCTCGATATCGATTGCTAAATGCATATATACAAGAAAATCGACTTTATACCTAAATATAAGATTACGGAATTCTTCCAAATGTACTGTCGTTATGCCGCCATGACATTATATCACCTTCTATACGTTAAAGAAGGTTAATTAACTTAAATATGTTAAACTAATGATTTGAAGCATTTCGATATCGATTGCTAAATGAGTATGTACAACAAAATCGGCTTCATACCTAAATATAAAATTACGGAATTCTTCTACATGCACTGCCGTTATACCGTTATGGCTTTATGTAAACTTCAATAAGATAAAGAAGGTTAATTAACTTAAATATGTTAAACTAATGATTTGAAGCATTTCGATATCGATTGCTAAATGTGTATATAAAACAAAATCGATTTTATACCTAAATATGAGATTACGGAATTTTTCCAAATGCACTGCCGTTATGCCGTTAAGGCTTTTGTAGACTTAAGTAAGATAAAGATGGTTAATTAACTTAAATATGTTAAACTATTGTGTTGAAGCATCTCGATATCGATTGCTAGGTGTATATATACAACAAAATCGACTTTATACCTAAATATAAGACTACGGGATTCTTCCAAATGCACTGCCGTTATACCGTTATGGCTTTATGTAAACTTCAATAAGATAAAGAAGGTTAATTAACTTAAATATGTTAAACTAATGATTTGAAGCATTTCGATATCGAATGCAAAATGTGTATATACAAAAATTCGACTTTATACCTAAATATAAGATTAAGGAATTCTTCTAAATGCACTGCCGTTATGCCGCCATAGCTTAATGCCAACTTCAGTTCGTTAAAGAAGGTTTATTTACACAAATATGTTAATCTAATGATTTGAAGCATTTCGATATCGATTGCTAAATGTCTATATACAAGAAAATCGACTTTATACCTAAATATAAGATAACGGAATTCTTCTCAATGCACTGCCGTTATGCCGTTAAGGCGTCATGTTAACTTCAGTTCGTTAAAGAAGGTTTATTAACTTAAATATGTTAAACTAGTTACTTGAAGCATTTCGAAATCGATTGCTTAATGCATATATACAAGAAATTCGACTTTATACCTAAATATAAGATTACGGAATTCTTCTACATGCACTGCCGTTATGCCGCCATGGCCTTATGTTAACTTCAGTGCGTTAAAGAAGCTTTATTTACTTAAATATGTTAAACTAATGATTTGAAGCATTTTGATATCGATTGTTAAATATATGAATACAAGAAAATCGACTTTACACCTAAATATAAGATTACGGAATTCTTCTAAATGAACTGCCGTTATACCGTTATGGATTTATGTAAACTTCAGTAAGATAAAAAAGGTTTATTAACTTAAATATCTTAAACTAATGATTTGAAGCATTTTGATATCGATTGTTAAATATATGAATACAAGAAAATCGACTTTACACCTAAATAGAAGATTACGGAATTCTTCTAAATGAACTGCCGTTATACCGTTATGGATTTATGTAAACTTCAGTAAGATAAAAAAGGTTTATTAACTTAAATAAGTTAAACCAGTTAATTGAAGCATTTCGTTATCGATTGCTAAATGTGTATATACAAGAAAATCGACTTAATACCTAAATATAAGATAACGGAATTCTTCTACATGCACTGCCGTTATGCCGCCATGGCCTTATGTTAACTTCAGTGCGTTAAAGAAGGTTTATTAACTTAAATATGTTAAACTAATGGTTTGAAGCATTTCGCTATCGATTGCTAAATATGTAAATACAAGAAAATCGACTGTACATCTAAATATAAGATTATGGAATTCTTCTACATGCACTGTCGTTATGCCGCCATGGCTTTATGCCAACGTTAAAGAAGGTTTATTAACTTAAATATGTTAAACTAATGGGTTGAAGCATCTCGATATGGATTGCTAAATGCATATATACAAGAAAAGCGATTTTATACCTAAATATAAGATTACGGAATTCTTCCAAATGTATTGTCGTTATGCCGCCATGACATTATATCATCTTCGATACGTTAAAGAATGTTAATTAACTTAAATATGTTAAACTAATGATTTGAAGCATTTCGATATCGATTGCTAAATGAGTATATACAACAAAATCGACTTTATACCTAAATATAAAGTTACGGAATTCTTCTACATGCACTGCCTTTATGCCGCCATGGCTTTATGTTAACTTCAGTGCGTTAAAGAAGCTTAATTAACTTAAATATGTTAAACTAATGATTTGAAGAATTTCGATATCGATTGTTAAAAGAGTATATACAAGAAAATCGACTTTATACCTAAACATAATATTAATTAATTCTTCTAAATGCACTGCCGTTATGCCGTTAAGGCTTTTATAGACTTCATTAAGATAGAGAGGGTTAACTAACTTAAATATGTTAAAGTAACGATTTGAAGCATTTCGATATCGATTGCTAAATGTGTATATACAACAAAATCGATTTTATACCTAAATATGAGATTACGGAATTCTTCCAAATGCACTGCCGTTATGACGTTAAGGCTTTTGTAGACTTAAGTAAGCTAACGATGGTTAATTAACTTGAATATGTTAAACTATTATATATATATATATATATATATATATATATATATATATAAATATATATAAATATAATAATATTTATAAAAATATGTTAAACTAATGGTTTGAAGCATTTCGATATCGATTGTTAAATATATAAATACAAGAAAATCGACTTTACACCTAAATATAAGATTACGGAATTCTTCCAATAGCGCTGCCGTTATACCGTTATGGCATTATGTGAACTTCAGTAAGATAAAGAAGGTTAATTAACTTAAATATGTTAAACTAATGATTTGAAGCATTTCGGTATCGAATGCAAAATATGTATGTACAAAAATTCGACTTTATACCTAAATATAAGATTAAGGAATTCTTCTACATGCACTGCCGTTATGCCGCCATAGCTTTATGCCAACTTCAGTTCGTTAAAGGAGGTTTATTAACTTAAATATGTTAAACTAATGATTTGAAGCATTTCGATATCGATTGCTAAATGCATATATACAAGAAAATCGACTTTATACCTAAATATAAGATTACGGAATTCTTCCAAATGTACTGTCGTTATGCCGCCATGACATTATATCACCTTCTATACGTTAAAGAAGGTTAATTAACTTAAATATGTTAAACTAATGATTTGAAGCATTTCGATATCGATTGCTAAATGAGTATGTACAACAAAATCGACTTCATACCTAAATATAAGATTACGGAATTCTTCCAAATGCACTGCCGTTATATCGTTATGGCTTTATGCAAACTTCAGTAAGATAAAGAAGGTTAGTTAACTTAAATATGTTAAACCAGTTATTTGAAGCATTTAGTTATCGATTGCTAAATGTGTATATACAAGAAAATCGACTTTATACCTAAATATAAGATTACGGAATTCTTCCAGATGTACTGTCGTTATGCCGCCATGACATTATATCACCTTCTATACGTTAAAGAAGGTTAATTAACTTAAATATGTTAAACTAATGATTTGAAGCATTTCGATATTGATTGCTAAATGAGTATGTACAACAAAATCGGACTCATACCTAAATATAAAATTACGGAATTCTTCTACATGCAATGCCGTTATGCCGCCATGGCTTTATGTTAACTTCAGTGCGTTAAAGAAGCTTAATTAACTTAAATATGTTAAACTAATGATTTGAAGCATTTCGATATCGATTGCTAAATGAGTATATACAAGAAAATCGACTTTATACCTAAATATAATATTAATTAATTCTTCTTAATGCACTGCCGTTATGCCGTTAAGGCTTTTGTAGACTTCATTAAGATAGAGAGGGTTAATTAACTTAAATATGTTAAACTAATGATTTGAAGCATTTCGATATCGATTGCTAAATGTGTATATAAAACAAAATCGATTTTATACCTAAATATGAGATTACGGAATTTTTCCAAATGCACTGCCGTTATGCCGTTAAGGCTTTTGTAGACTTAAGTAAGATAAAGATGGTTAATTAACTTAAATATGTTAAACTATTGTGTTGAAGCATCTCGATATCGATTGCTAGGTGTATATATACAACAAAATCGACTTTATACCTAAATATAAGACTACGGGATTCTTCCAAATGCGCTGCCGTTATACCGTTATGGCTTTATGTAAACTTCAATAAGATAAAGAAGGTTAATTAACTTAAATATGTTAAACTAATGATTTGAAGCATTTCGATATCGAATGAAAAATGTGTATATACAAAAATTCGACTTTATACCTAAATATAAGATTAAGGAATTCTTCTAAATGCACTGCCGTTATGCCGCCATAGCTTTATGCCAACTTCAGTTCGTTAAAGAAGGTTTATTAACACAAATATGTTAATCTAATGATTTGAAGCATTTCGATATCGATTGCTAAATGTGTATATACAAGAAAATCGACTTTATACCTAAATATAAGATGACGGAATTCTTCTCAATGCACTGCCGTTATGCCGTTAAGGCGTTATGTTAACTTCAGTTCGTTAAAGAAGGTTTATTAACTTAAATATGTTAAACCAGTTACTTAAGGCATTTCGAAATCGATTGCTTAATGCATATATACAAGAAATTCGACTTTATACCTAAATATAAGATTACGGAATTCTTCCAGATGTACTGTCGTTATGCCGCCATGGCTTTATATCAACTTCAATACGTTAAAGAAGGTTAATTAACTTAAATATGTTAAATTAATGATAAGAAGCATTTCGATATCGATTGCTAGATGTATGTACACAAGAAAATCGAATTTATACCTAAATATAAGATTACGGAATTCTTCTACATGCACTGCCGTTATGCCGCCATGGCTTTATGTTAACTTCAGTGCGTTAAAGAAGCTTTATTTACTTAAATATGTTAAACTGATGATTTGAAGCATTTTGATATCGATTGTTAAATATATGAATACAAGAAAATCGACTTTACACCTAAATATAAGATTACGGAATTCTTCCAAATGCGCTGCCGTTATACCGTTATGGCATTATGTGAACTTCAGTAAGATAAAGAAAGTTAATTAACTTAATTATGTTAAACTAATGATTTGAAGCATTTTGATATCGATTGCTAAGTATTTATATACAAGAAAATCGACATTTTACCTAAATATAAGATTACGGAATTCTTCTAAATGAACTGCCGTTATACCGTTATGGATTTATGTAAACTTCAGTAAGATAAAGAAGGTTTATTAACTTAAATATGTTAAACCAGTTAATTGAAGCATTTCGTTATCGATTGCTAAATGTGTATATACAAGAAAATCGACTTAATACCTAAATATAAGATAACGGAATTCTTCTACATGCACTGCCGTTATGCCGCCATGGCCTTATGTTAACTTCAGTGCGTTAAAGAAGCTTAATTAACTTAAATATGTTAAACTAATGGTTTGAAGCATTTCGATATCGATTGCTAAATATGTAAATACAAGAAAATCGACTGTACATCTAAATATAAGATTATGGAATTCTTCTACATGCACTGTCGTTATGCCGCCATGGCTTTATGCCAACGTTAAAGAAGGTTTATTAACTTAAATATGTTAAACTAATGGGTTGAAGCATTTCGATATCGATTGCTAAATGTGTATATACAACAAAATCGATTTTATACCTAAATATGAGATTACGGAATTCTTCCAAATGCACTGCCGTTATGCCGTTAAGGCTTTTGTAGACTTAAGTAAGCTAACGATGGTTAATTAACTTAAATATGTTAAACTAGATTGCTAAATGTATGTACACAAGAAAATCGAATTTATACCTAAATATAAGATTACGGAATTCTTCTAAATTCACTGCCGTTATGCCGCCATGGCTTTATGCCAACTTCAGTTCGTTAAAGAAGGTTTATTAACTTAAATATGTTAAACTAACGATTTGAAGAATTTCGATATCGATTGCTAAATGTGTATATACAACAAAATCGATTTTATACCTAAATATGAGATTACGGAATTCTTCCAAATGCACTGCCGTTATGCCGTTAAGGCTTTTGTAGACTTAAGTAAGCTAACGATGGTTAATTAACTTAAATATGTTAAACTAGATTGCTAAATGTATGTACACAAGAAAATCGAATTTATACCTAAATATAAGATTACGGAATTCTTCTAAATGCACTGCCGTTATGCCGCCATGGCTTTATGCCAACTTCAGTTCGTTAAAGAAGGTTTATTAACTTAAATATGTTAAACTTATGGTTTGAAGCATTTCGATATCGATTGTTAAATGTATAAATACAAGAAAATCGACTTTACACCTAAATATAAGATTACGGAATTCTTCCAATAGCGCTGCCGTTATACCGTTATGGCATTATGTGAACTTCAGTAAGATAAAGAAGGTTAATTAACCTAATTATGTTAAACTAATGATTTGATGCATTTTTATACCGATTGCTAAATGTGTATATACAAGAAAATCGATTTTATACCTAAATATAAGATTACGGAAATCTTCCAAATGTACTGTCGTTATGCCGCCATGACATTATATCACCTTCGATACGTTAATGAAGGTTAATTAACTTAAATATGTTAAACTAATGATTTGAAGCATTTCGATATCGATTGCTAAATGAGTATATACAACAAAATCGACTTTATACCTAAATATAAAATTACGGAATTCTTCTACATGCACTTCCGTTATGCCGCCATGGCTTTATGTTAACTTCAGTGCGTTAAAGAAGCTTAATTAACTTAAATATGTTAAACTAATGATTTGAAGCATTTCGATATCGATTGCTAAATGAGTATATACAAGAAAATCGACTTTATACCTAAACATAATATTAATTAATTCTTCTAAATGCACTGCCGTTATGCCGTTAAGGCTTTTGTAGACTTCATTGAGATAGAGAGGGTTAATTAACTTAAATATGTTAAACTAATGATTTGAAGCATTTCGATATCGATTGCTAAATGTGTATGTACAACAAAATCGATTTTATACCTAAATATAAGATTACGGAATTCTTCTAAATGCGCTGCCGTTATACCGTTATGGCTTTATGTAGACTTCAGTTCGTTAAAGAAGGTTTATTAACTCAAATATGTTAAACTAATGATTTGAAGATTTCGAAATGAATGCTAAATGCATAAACAAGAAAATCGACTTTATACCTAAAATAATTACGGAATTTTCTCAGCACTGCCGTTATGCCGTGGCTTATGTTAACTTCTGCGTTAAAGAAGCTTATTAACTTAAATATGTTAAACAATAATTTGAAGATTTGAATCGATTGCTAAATGTATATACAAGAAATTCGACTTTATACCTAAATATAAGATTACGGAATTCTTCTACACGCACTGCCGTTATGCCGCCATGGCTTTATGTTAACTTCAGTGCGTTAAAGAAGCCTTATTTACTTAAATATGTTAAACTAATGATTTGAAGCATTTTGATATCGATTGCTAAATGTGTATATACAAGAAAATCGACTTTTTACCTATACATAATGTAACGGAGTTGTTCTCAATGCACTGCCGTTATGCCGTTAAGGCGTTATGTTAACTTCAGTTCGTTAAAGAAGGTTTATTAACTTAATATGTTAAACTAATGGTTTGAAGCATTTCGATATCGATTGCTTAATATGTAAATACAAGAAAATCGACTTTACACCTAAATATAAGATTACGGAATTCTTCCAAATGGGCTGCCGTTATACCGTTATGGCATTATGTGAACTTCAGTAAGATAAAGAAGGTTAATTAACTTAATTATGTTAAACTAATGATCTGAAGCATTTTGATATCGATTGCTAAATGTGTATATACAAGAAAATCGACTTTCTACCTAAATATAAGAATACGGAAATCTTCTACATGCACTGCCGTTATGCCGCAATGGCTTTATGTTAGCTTCAGTGCGTTAAAGAAGCCTAATTAACTTAAATATGTTAAACTAATGATTTGAAGCATTTCGATATCGATTGCTAAATGAGTATATACAACAAAATCGACTTTATACCTAAATATAAGATAACAGAATTCTTCTACATGCACTGCCGTTATGCCGCAATGGCTTTATGTTAACTTCAGTGCGTTAAAGAAGGTTAATTAACTTAAATATGTTAAACTAATGGTTTGAAGCATTTCGATATCGATTGCTAAATATGTAAATACAAGAAAATCGACTTTATACCTAAATGTAAGACAACGGAATTCTTCCAAATGCGCTGCCGTTATGCGTTATGCCGCCATGGCTTTATGCCAACTTCAGTTCGTTAAAGAAGGTTTATTAACTTAAATATGTTAAACTAATGGACTGAAGCATCTCGATATCGATTGCTAATTTGTATATACAACAAAATCGATTTTATACCTAAATATAAGATTACGGAATTCTTCCAAATGCACTACCGTTACACCGTTATGGCATTATGTGAACTTCAGTAAGATAAAGTAGGTTTATTAACTTAATTATGTCAAACTAATGATTTGAAGCATTTTGATATCGATTGCTTAATGTGTATATACAAGAAAATCGACTTTATACTTAATATAAGATTACGGAATTCTTCTAAATCCACTGCCGTTTTGCCGCCATGACTTTATGCCAACTTCAATTCGTTAAAGAAGGTTTATTAACTTAAATATGTTAAACTAATGATTTGAAGCATTTCGATATCGATTGCTAAATGAGTATATACAAGAAAATCGACTTTATATCTGAATATAAGATTACGGAATTCTTCTACATGCACTGCCGTTATGCCGCCATGGCTTTATGTTAACTTCAGTGCGTTAAAGAAGCTTAATTAACTTAAATATGTTAAACCAGTTATTTGAAGCATTTCGATATCGATTGCTAAATATGTACATACAAGGAAATCGACTTTACACCTAAATATAAGATTACGGAATTCTTCTACCTGCACTGTCGTTATGCCGCCATGGCTTTATGCCAACTTCAGTTCGTTAAAGGAGGTTTATTAACTTAAATATGTTAAACTAATGGGTTGAAGTATCTCGATATCGATTGCTAAATGTGTATATGCAACCAATTCGACTTTATACCTAAATATAAAGTTACGGAATTCTTCCAAATGCGCTGCCGTTATACCGTTATGGCATTATGTGAACTTCAGTAAGCTAAAGAAGGTTAATTAACTTAATTATGTTAAGCTAATGATTTAAAGCATTTTGATATCGATTGCTAAATGTGTATATACAAGAAAATCGTTTTTTTACCTAAATATAAGTTTACGGAATTCTTTTACATGCACTGCCGTTATGCCGTTAAGGCTTTGGTAGACTTCAGTAAGATTAAGAGGGTTAATTATCTTAAATATGTTAAGCTAATGATTTGAAGCATTTCGATATCGATTGCTTAATGTGTATATACAACAAAATCGACTTTATACCTAAATATAAGATTACGGAATTCTTCTAGTGTCACTGCAGTTATACCGTTAAGGCTTTTGTAGACTTCAGTAAGAAAAAGAGGGTTAATTAACTTAAATATGTTAAACTAATGATTTGAAGCATTTCGATATCGATTGCTAAATGCGTATATACAACAAAATCGCCTTTACACCTAAATATAAGATTACGGAATTCTTCTATATGCACTGCCGTTATGTCGTTAAGGCTTTGGTAGACTTCAGTAAGATTAAGAGGGTTAATTATCTTAAATATGTTAAACTAATGATTTGAAGCATTTCGATATCGATTGCTTAATGTGTATATATACAACAAAATCGACTTTATACCTAAATATAAGATTACTGAATTCTTCTAGTTGCACTGCAGTTATACCGTTAAGGCTTTTGTAGACTTCAGTAAGAAAAAGAAGGTTAATTAACTTAAATATGTTAAACTAATGATTTGAAGCATTTCAATATCGATTGCGAAATGTGTATATACAAGAAAATCGACTTTATGCCTAAATATAAGACTACGGAATTCTTCCAAATGCACTGCCGTTATGGCTTTATGTCAACTTCAGTTCGCTAAAGGAGTGTTATTAACTTATGTTAAACCAGTTATCTGAAGCATTTCGATATCGATTGCGAAATGTATATAAACAAGAAAATCGATTTTATAACTAAATATAAGGTTACGGAATTCTTCCACATGTACGAATACGAGAAGAATTCCGTAATCTTATATTTAGGTATAAAGTCGATTTTGTTGTATATACACATTTAGCAATCGATATCGAAATGCCTCAAATCATTAGTTTAATATGTTTAAGTTAATTAACCTTCTTTATCTTACTGAAGTTCACATAATGCCATAACGGCATAAGGACAGTGCAGGTAGAAGAATTCCGTAATCTTATATTTAGGTGTAAAGTCGATTTTCTTGTATATACACATTAAGCAATCGATATCAAAATGCTTCAAATCATTAGTTTAACATAATTAAGTTAATTAATCTTCTTTAACACACTGAAGTTCACATAATACCATAACGGTATAACGGTAGCGTTCCGTAATCTTATATTTAGGTATAAAGTCGATTTTGTTGTATATACAAATTTGCAATCGATATCGAGATGCTTCAATCCACTAGTTTAACATATTTAAGTTAATAAACCTTCTTTAACGAACTGAAGTTGGCATAAAGCCATGGCGGCATAACGGCAGTGCATGTAGAAGAATTCCGTTATCTTATATTTAGGTATAAAGTCGATTTTCGTGTATATACACATTTAGCAATCGATAACGAAATGCTTCAAATAACTGGTTTAACATATTTAAGTTAATTAACCTTCTTTATCTTACTGAAGTTTACATAAAGCCATAACGGTATAACGGCAGTGCATTTAGAAGAATTCCGTAATCTTATATTTAGGTATAAAATCGATTTTGTTGTATATACACATTAAGCAATCGATATCGAGATGGTTCAACCCATTAGTTTAACACATTTTAGTTAGTTAACCATCTTTAACGTATTGAAGGTGAAATAAAGCCATGGCGCCATAACAACAGTAATTTGGAAGAATTCCGAAATCTTATATTTAGGTAGAAAGTCGATTTTCTTGTATGTATGCATTTAGAGATCGATATCGAAATGCTTCAAATCATAAGTTCAACATATTTAAGTTAATAAACATTCTTTAACGAACTGAAGTTGGCATAAAGCCATGGCGGCATAACGGCAGTGCATGTAGAAGAATTCCGTTATCTTATATTTAGGTATAAAGTCGATTTTCGTGTATATACACATTTAGCAATCGATAACGAAATGCTTCAAATAACTGGTTTAACATATTTAAGTTAATTAACCTTCTTTATCTTACTGAAGTTTACATAAAGCCATAACGGTATAACTGCAGTGCATTTAGAAGAATTCCGTAATCTTATATTTAGGTATAAAGTCGATTTTCTTGTATTTACTCTTTAAGCAATCGATATCGAAATGCTTCAAACCATTAGTTTAACATATTTAAGTTAATAAACCTTCTTTAACGAACTGATGTTGGCATAAAGTCATGGCGGCATAAAGGCAGTGCATTTAGAAGAATTCCGTAATCTTATATTTAGGTATTAAGTCGATTTTCTTGTATATACACATTTAGCAATCGATATCAAAATGCTTCAAATCATTAGTTTAACATATTTAAGTAAATAAAGCTTCTTTAACGCACTGAAGTTAACATAAAGCCATAACGGTATAACGGCAGTGCCTGTGGAAGAATTCCGTAATCTTATGTTTAGGTATAAATTCGATTTTCTTGTATATACACCTTTAGAAAGCGATATCGAAATGCTTCAAATCATTGGTTTAACATATTTAAGTTAATAAACTTTCTTTAACGAACTGAAGTTGGCATAAAGTCATGGCGGCAAAACGGCAGTGCATGTAGAAGAATTCCCTAATCTTATATTTAGGTATAAATTCGATTTTCTTGTATATACACATTTAGCAATCGATATCAAAATGCTTCAAATCATTAGTTTAACATAATTAAGTTAATTAACCTTTTTTATCTTACTGAAGTTCAGATAATGCTATAACGGTATAACGGCAGCGCATTTGGAAGAATTCCGTAATCTTATATTTAGGTGTAAAGTCGATTTTCTTGTATTTACGTATTAAGCAATCGATATCGAAATGCTTCAAACCATTAGTTTAACATATTTAAGTTAATAAACCTTCTTTAACGAACTGATGTTGGCATAAAGCCATGGCGGCATAAAGGCAGTGCATTTAGAAGAATTCCGTAATCTTATATTTAGGTAAAAAGTCGATTTTCTTGTATATACACATTAAGCAATCGATATAAAAATGCTTCAAATCATTAGTTTAACATAATTAAGTTAGTAATCTTCTTTAACGCACTGAAGTTCACATAATACCATAACGGTATAACGGTAGCGTTCCGTAATCTTATATTTAGGTATAAAGTCGATTTTGTTGTATATACAAATTCGCAATCGATATCGAGATGCTTCAATCCACTAGTTTAACATATTTAAGTTAATAAACCTTCTATAGCGAACTGAAGTTGGCATAAAGCCATGGCGGCATAACGACAGTGCATGTAGAAGAATTCCATAATCTTATATTTAGGTGTTAATTCGAGATTCTTGTATTTACACATTTAGCAATCGATATCGAAATGCTTCAAACCATTAGTTTAACATATTTAAGTTAATTAAGCTTCTTCAATGCACTGAAGTTAACATAAAGCCATGGCGGCATAACGGCAGTGCATGTAGAAGAATTCCGTAATCTTATATTTAGGTAAAAAGTCGATTTTCTTGTATATACACATTTAGCAATCGATGTCAAAATGCTTCAAATCATTAGTTTAAAATACTTAAGTAAATAAACCTTCTTTAACGCACTGAAGTTAACATAAAGCCATAACGGTATAACGGCAGTGCCTTTGGAAGAATTCCGTAACTTTATATTTAGGTATAAATTCGATTTTCTTGTATATACACATTTAGCAATCGATAACGAAATGCTTCAAATCATTAGTTTAACATATTTAAGTTAATTAAGCTTCTTTAACGAACTGAAGTTGGCATAAAGTCATGGCGGCAAAACGGCAGTGCATATAGAAGAATTCCCTAATCTTATATTTAGGTGTATATACAATATACACATTTAGCAATCGATATCAAAATGCTTCAAATCATTAGTTTAACATAATTAAGTTAATTAACCTTTTTTATCTTACTGAAGTTTACATAAAGCCATAACGGTATAACGGCAGTGCATTTAGAAAAATTCCGTAATTTTATATTTAGGTATAAAATCGATTTTGTTGTATATACACATTTAGAAATCGATATCGAGATGGTTCAACCCATTAGTTTAACACATTTAAGTAAATAAACCTTCTTTAACGCACAGAAGTTAACATAAAGCCATAACGGTATAACGGCAGTGCCTGTGGAAGAATTCCGTAATCTTATATTTAGGTATAAATTCGATTTTCTTGTATATACACATTTAGAAAGCGATATCGAAATGCTTCAAATCATTGGGTTAACATATTTAAGTTACTAAACCTGCTTTAACGTACTGAAGTTGATATAAAGCCATTTCGGCATAACGACAGTACATTTGGAAGAATTCCGTAGTTTTATATTTAGGTATAAAGTCTATTTTCCTGTATATATGCATTAACTAATCGATATCGAAATGCTTCAAATAACTGCTTTAACATATTTAAGTAATAAACCTTCTTTAACGAACTGAAGTTGATATTAAGCCATTTCGGCATAACGACAGTACATTTGGAAGAATTCCGCAGTCTTATATTTAGGTAAAAAGTTTATTTCCTTGTATATATGCATTAACCAATCGATATCGAAATGCTTCAAATAACTGGTTGAACATATTTAAGTTAATTAACCTTCTTTATCTTACTGAAGTTTACGTAAAGCCAAAACGGTATAACGGCAGTGCATTTAGAAGAATTCCGTTATCTTATATTTAGGTATAAAATCGATTTTGTTGTATATACACATTTAGCAATCGATATCGAGATGCTTCAACCCATTAGTTTAACATGCTTTAGTTAATAAACCGTCTTTAACGAACTGAAGTTGGCATAAAGCCATGGCGGCATAACGACAGTGCATGTAGAAGAATTCCGTAATCTTATATTTAGGTATAAAGTCGATTTTCTTGTATTAACATATTTAGCAATCCATATCGAAATGCTTCAAGCCTATAGTTTAACATATTTTAGTTACTTAAGCTTCTTTAACGCACTGAAGTTAACATAACGCCTTAACGGCATAACGGCAGTGCATGTAGAAGAATTCCGTAATCTTATATTTAGGTAAAAAAACGATTTTCTTGTATATACACATTTAGCAATCGATATCAAAATGCTTTAAATCATTAGCTTAACATAATTAAGTTAATTAACCTTCTTTAGCTTACTGAAGTTCACACAATGCCATAACGGTATAACGGCAGCGCATTTGGAAGAATTCCGTAACTTTATATTTAGGTATAAAGTCGATTTTGTTGCATATACATACACATTTAGCAATCGATATCGAGATACTTCAACCCATTAGTTTAACATATTTAAGTTAATAAACCTTCTTTAACGAACTGAAGTTGGCATAAAGCCATGGCGGCATAACGACAGTGCAGGTAGAAGAATTCCGTAATCTTATATTTAGGTGTAAAGTCGATTTCCTTGTATGTACATATTTAGCAATCGATATCGAAATGCTTCAAATAACTGGTTTAACATATTTAAGTTAATTAAGCTTCTTTAACGCACTGAAGTTAACATAAAGCCATGGCGGCATAACGGCAGTGCATGTAGAAGAATTCCGTAATCTTATATTCAGATATAAAGTCGATTTTCTTGTATATACTCATTTAGCAATCGATATCGAAATGCTTTAAATCATTAGTTCAACATATTTAAGTTAATAAACCTTCTTTAACGAACTGAAGTTGTCATAAAGTCATATCAAAATGCTTCAGATCATTAGTTTAACATAATTAAGTTAATTAACCTTCTTTATCTTACTGAAGTTCACATAATGCCATAACGGTATAACGGCAGCCCATTTGGAAGAATTCCGTAATCTTATATTTAGGTGTAAAGTCGATTTTCTTGTATTTACATATTAAGCAATCGATATCGAAATGCTTTAAACCATTAGTTTAACATATTAAAGTTAATAAACCTTCTTTAACGAACTGAAGTTGGCATAAAGCCATGTCGGCATAACGGCAGTGCATTTAGAAGAATT
Organism: Bactrocera correcta; assembly: GCA_027475135.1. Lineage (NCBI taxonomy): Eukaryota > Metazoa > Arthropoda > Insecta > Diptera > Tephritidae > Bactrocera > Bactrocera correcta. The sequence goes on from JAPZAG010000061.1 coordinate 34,346, forward strand.
CCGTAATCTTATATTTAGGTAAAAAGTCGATTTTCTTGTATATACACATTTAGCAATCGATATCAAAATGCTTCAAATCATTAGTTTAACATATTTAAGTAAATAAGGCTTCTTTAACGCACTGAAGTTAACATAAAGCCATGGCGGCATAACGGCAGTGCGTGTTGAAGAATTCCGTAATCTTATATTTAGGTATAAAGTCGAATTTCTTGTATATATGCATTAAGCAATCGATTTCGAAATACTTCAAATTAATGGTTTAACATATTTAAGTTAATAAAACTTCTTTAACGAACTGAAGTTAACATAACGCCTTAACGGCATAACGGCAGTGCATTGAGAACAACTCCGTTACATTATGTATAGGTATAAAGTCGATTTTCTTGCTTATACGCATTTAGCATTCAATATCGAAATGCTTCAAATCATTAGTTTAACATATTTGAGTTAATAAACCTTCTTTAACGAACTGAAGTTTACATAAAGCCATAACGGTATAACGGCAGCGCAGTTAGAAGAATTCCGTAATCTTATATTTAGGTATAAAATCGATTTTGTTGTATATACACATTTAGCAATCGATATCGAAATGCTTCAAATCATTAGTTTAACATATTTAGGTTAATTAACCCTCTCTATCTCAATGAAGTCTACAAAAGCCTTAACGGCATAACGGCAGTGCATTTAGAAGAATTAATTAATATTATGTTTAAGTATAAAGTCGATTTTCTTGTATATACTCATTTAGCAATCGATATCGAAATGCTTCAAATCATTAGTTTATCATATTTAAGTTAATTAAGCTTCTTTAACGCACTGAAGTTAACATAAAGCCATGGCGGCATAACGGCAGTGCATGTAGAAGAATTCCGTAATTTTATATTTAGGTATAAAGTCGATTTTGTTGTATATACTCATTTAGCAATCGATATCGAAATGCTTCAAATCATTAGTTTAACATATTTAATTTAATTAACCTTCTTTAACGTATCGAAGGTGATATAATGTCATGGCGGCATAACGACAGTACATTTGGAAGAATTCCGTAATCTTATATTTAGGTATAAAATCGATTTTCTTGTATATACACATTTAGCAATCGATATAAAAATGCTTCAAATCATTAGTTTAACATAATTAGGTTAATTAACCTTCTTTATCTTACTGAAGTTCACATAATGCCATAACGGTATAACGCAGCGCTATTGGAAGAATTCCGTAATCTTATATTTAGGTGTAAATCGATTTTCTTGTATTTATATATTTAACAATCGATATCGAAATGCTTCAAACCATTTGTTTAACATATTTAAGTTAATAAACTTTCTTTAACGAACTGAAGTTGGCATAAAGCCATGGCGGTATAACGGCAGTGCATTTAGAAGAATTCCTAATCTTATATTTAGGTATAAATTCGATTTTCTTGTGTACATACATTAGCAATCGATATCGAAATGCTTCAAATCATTAACTTAACATATTTTTATAAATATTATTATATTTTATATATATAATAGTTTAACATATTTAAGTTAATTAACCATCGTTAGCTTACTTAAGTCTACAAAAGCCTTAACGGCATAACGGCAGTGCATTTGGAAGAATTCCGTTATCTTATATTTAGTTATAAAATCGATTTTGTTGTAATACACATTTAGCAATTATATCAAATTTCAAATCGTTAGTTTAACATATTTAGTTAATTAACCCTCTCTATCTTAATGAAGTCTATAAAAGCCTTAACGGCATAACGGCAGTGCATTTAGAAGAATTAATTAATATTGTGTTTAGGTATAAAGTCGATTTTCTTGTATATACTCATTTAGCAATCGATATCGAAATGCTTCAAATCATTAGTTTAACATATTTAAGTTAATTAAGCTTCTTTAACGCACTGAAGTTAACATAAAGCCATGGCGGCATAACGGCAGTGCATGTAGAAGAATTCCGTAACTTTATATTTAGGTATAAAGTCGATTTTGTTGTATATACTCATTTAGCAATCGATATCGAAATGCTTTAAATCATTAGTTTAACATATTTAAGTTAATTAACCTTCTTTAACGTATCGAAGATGATATAATGCCATGGCGGCATAACGACAATACATTTGGAAGAATTCCGTAATCTTATATTTAGGTATAAAATCGCTTTTCTTGTATAAATGCATTTAGCAATCGATATCGAGATGCTTCAACCCATTAGTTTAACATATTTAAGTTAATAAACCTTCTTTAACGTTGGCATAAAGCCATGGCGGCATAACGACAGTGCATGTAGAAGAATTCCATAATCTTATATTTAGATGTACAGTCGATTTTCTTGTATTTACATATTTAGCAATCGATATCGAAATGCTTCAAACCTCAAATTCTTCTAAATGCACTGCCGTTATGCCGCCATGGCTTTATGCCAACTTCTGTTCGTTAAAGAAGGTTTATTAACTTAAATATGTTAAACTAATGATTGGAAGCATTTCGATATCGATTGCTAATTTGTATATACAACAAAATCGACTTTATACCTGAATATAAGATTACGGAATTCCTCTACATGCACTGCCGTTATGCCGCCATGGCTTTTTGTTAACTTCAGTGCGTTAAAGAAGCTTAATTAACTTAAGTATGTTAAACTAATGGGTTGAAGCATCTCGATATCGATTGCTAAATGTGTATATACAACAAAACCGACTTTATACCTAAATATAAGATTACAGAATTCTTCCAAATGGGCTGCCGTTATAGCGTTATGGCATTATGTGAACTTCAGTAAGGTAAAGAAGGTTAATTAACTTAGTTATATTAAGCTAATGATTTAAAGCATTTTGATATCGATTGCTAAATGTGTATATACAAGAAAATTGACTTTTTGCCTAAATATAAGATTACGGAATTCTTCTACATGCACTGCCGTTATGCCGCCATGGCTTTATGTTAACTTCAGTGCGTTAAAAAGCTTAAGTAACTTAAATATGTTAAACTAATGGTTTGAAGCATTTCGATATCGATTGCTAAATATTTAAATACAAAAAAATCGACTTTACACCTAAATATAAGATTACGGAATTCTTCCACATGCACTGTCGTTATGCCGCCATGGCTTTATGCCAACTTCAGTTCGTTATAGACGGTTTATTTACTAAAGTATGTTATATTAATGGGTTGAAGCATCTCGATATCGATTGATAAATGTGTATATACAACAAAATCGACTTCATACCTAAATATAAGATTACGGAATTCTTCTAAATGCACTGCCGTTATACCGTTATGGCTTTATGTAAACTTCAGTAAGATAAAGAAAGTTAATTAACTTAAATATGTTAAACTAATGATTTGAAGCATTTCGTTATCGATTGCTAAATGTGTACATACAACAAAATCGACTTTATACCTAAATATAAGATAACGGAATTCTTCTTACTGCACTGCCGTTATGCCGTTATGGCTTTATGTTAACTTCAGTGCGTTAAAGAAGCTTAATTATCTTAAATATGTTAAACTAAAGGATTGAAGCATCTCGATACCGATTGCTAATTTGTATATACAACAAAATCGACTTTATACCTAAATGTAAGATTACGGAATTCTTCCACATGCACTGCCGTTATGCCGCCATGGCTTTATGGTAACTTCAGTTCGTTAAAGAAGCTTTATTAACTTAAATATGTTAAAATAATGATTTGAAGCATTTCGATATCGATTGGTTAATGCATATATACAAGAAAATAGACTTTATACCTAAATATAAGATAACGGAATTCTTCCAAATGTACTGTCGTTATGCCGAAATGGCTTTATATCAACTTCAGTTCGTTAAAGAAGGTTTATTAACTTAAATATGTTTAACTAATGGTTTGAAGCATTTCGATATCGATTGCTAAATATGTAAATACAAGATAATCGAATTTATACCTAAATATAAGATTACGGGATTCTTCCACATGCACTGCCGTTATGCCGCCATGGCTTTATGGTAACTTCAGTTCCTTAAAGAAGCTTTGTTAACTTAAATATGTTAAAATAATGATTTGAAGCATTTCGATATCGATTGGTTTATGCATATATACATAAAAATAGACTTTATACCTAAATATAAGACTACGAAATTCTTCCAAATGTGCTGTTGTTATGCCTCCATGGCTTTATGCCAACTTCTGTTCGTTAAAGAAGGTTTATTAACTTAAATATGTTAAACTTATGATTTGAAGCATTTCGATATCGACTGCTAAATGTGCATACACAAGAAAATCGAATTTATACCTAAATATAAGTTAACGGAATTCTTCTACATGCACTGCCGTTATGCCGCCATGGCTTTATGTTAACTTCAGTGCGTTAAAGAAGCTTTATTTACTTAAATATGTTAAACTTATGATTTGAAGCATTTCGATATCGATTGCTAAATGAGTATATACAAGAAAATCGACTTTATACCTAAATATAAGATACGGAATTCTTCTAAATGCACTGCCGTTATGCCGTTAAGGCTTTTGTAGATTTCAGTAAGATTAAAGGGGTTAATTAACTTAAATATGTTAAACTAATGATTTGAAGCATTTTGATATCAATTGCTAAATGTGTATATACAAGAAAATCGACTTTATACCTAAATAAAAGATTACGGAATTCTTCTAAATGCACTGCCGTTATGCCGTTGTGGCTTTATGTTAACTTCTGTTCGTTAAAAAAGGTTAATTAACTAAATATGTTAAACTAATGATTTGAAGCATTTCGATATCGATTGCTAAATGAGTATATACATTAAAATCGAATTTATACCTAAATATAAAATTACGGAATTTTTCTACATGCACTGAAGTTATGCCGACATGGCTTTAAGTTAACTTCAGTGCGTTAAAGACTGTTTATTAACTGAAATATGTTAAACTAATGATTTGAAGCATTTCGATATCGATTGCTAAATGAGTATATACAAAAAAATCGACTTAATACCTAAATATAAAATTACGGAATTCTTCTACATGCACTGCCGTTATGCCGTTGTGGCTTTATGTTAACTTCTGTTCGTTAAAGAAGGTTAATTAACCTAAATATGTTAAACTAATGATTTGAAGCATTTCGATATCGATTGCTAAATGAGTATATACAACAAAATCGAATTTATACCTAAATATAAAATTACGGAATTCTTCTACATGCACTGCCGTTATGCCGACACGGCTTTAAGTTAACTTCAGTGCGTTAAAGACTGTTTATTGACTTAAATATGTTAAACTAATGATTTGAAGCATTTCGGTATCGATTGCTAAATGAGTATATACAAGAAAATCGACTTTATACCTAAACATAATATTAATTAGTTCTCCTAAATGCACTGCCGTTATGCCGTTAAGGCTTTTGTAGACTTCAGTCGGATAAGGAAGGTTAATTAACTTAAATATGTTAAACTAATGATTTGAAGCATTTCGATATCGATTGCTAAATGAGTATATACAAAAAATCGAATTTATACCTAAATATAAAATTACGGAATTCTTCTACATGCACTGCCGTTATGCCGCCATGGCTTTATGCCAACTTCAGTTCGTTAAAGAAAGTTTATTAACTCAAATATGTTAAACTAATGATTTGAAGCATTTCGATATCGATTGCTTATTGCAGCGCATTTGGAAGAATTCCGTAATCTTATATTTAGGTGTAAAGTCGATTTTGTTGTATATACACATTTAGCAATCGATATCAAAATGCTTTAAATCTAGAGTTTAATATAATTAAGTTAATTAACCTTCTTTATCTTACTGAAGTTCACATAATGCCATGGCGGCATAACGGCAATGCATGTAGAAGAATTCCGGAATCTTATATTTAGGTATAAAGTCGATTTTCTAGTATATACATATGCATTAAGCAGTCGATATGGAAATGCATCAAATAACTGGTCTAACATATTTAAGATAATAAACCTTCCTTAACGAACTAAAGTTAACAAAAAGCCATAACGGCATAACGGCAGTGCACGTAGAAGAATTCCGTTATCATATATTTAGGTATAAAGTAAATTTTCTTTTATATACACATTTAGCAATCGATATCAAAATGCTTCAAATCATTAGTTTAACATAATTAAGTTAATTAACCTTCTTTCTCTTACTGAAGTTCACATAATGCCATAACGGTATAACGGCAGCGCATTTGGGAGTATTCCGTAATCTTATATTTAGGTATAAAGTCGATTTTGTTGTATATACACATTTAGCAATCGATATCGAGATGCTTCAACCCATTAGTTTAACATATTTAAGTTAATCAACCTTCTTTAACGAACTGAAATTGGCATAAAGCCATGGCGGCATAACGGCAGTGCATTTAGAAGAATTCCGTAATCTTATATTTAGGTATAAATTGCATTTCTTGTATATACACATTTAGCAATCGATATCGAAATGCTTCAAATCATTAGTTTAACATATTTAAGTTAATAAAACTTCTTTATCGCACTGAAGTTGGCATAAAGCCATGGCGACATAACGGCAGTGCATTTAGAAGAATTCCGTAATCTTATATTTAGGTATAAAGTCGATTTTGTTGTATATACACATTTAGCAATCGATATCGAGATGCTTCAACCCATTAGTTTAACATATTTAAGTTAATAAACCTTCTTTAACGAACTGAAATTGGCATAAAGCCATTGCGGCATACCGGCAGTGCGTTTACACGAATTCCGTAATCTTATATTTAGGTATAAAGTCGATTTTCTTGTATATGCTCATTTAGCTATCGATATCGAAATGCTTCAAATCATTAGTTTAACATATTTAAGTTAATAAACCTTCTTTAACGAACTGAAGTTAACATAAAGCCACAACGGCATAAGGGCAGTGCATTTAGAAGAATTCCGTTATCTTATATTTAAGTATAAAGTCGATTTTCTTGTATATACACATTTAGCAATCGATATCGAAATGCTTCAAATCATTAGTTTAACATATTTAAGTTAATTAACCTTCTTTAACGTATCGAAGGTGATAAAAGAGCCATGGCGGCATAACGACAGTACATTTGGAAGAATTCCGTAATCTTATATTTAGGTATAAAGTCGATTTTCTTGTATATATGCATTTAGCAATCGATATCGAAATGCTTCAGATAACTGGTTTAACATATTTAAGTTAATAAACCTCTTTTAACAAACAGAAGTTAACATAAAGCCACAACGGCATAAGGGCAGTGCATTTAGAAGAATTCCGTTATCTTATATTTAGGTATAAAGTCGATTTTCTTGTATATACACATTTAGCAATCGATATCGAAATGCTTCAAATAATTACTTTAACATATTTAAGTTAATTAACCCTCTTAATCTTACTGAAGTCTACAAAAGCCTTAACGGCATAACGGCAGTGCATTTAGAAGAATTACGTAATCTTATATTTAGGTATAAAGTCGATTTTTTTGTATATACTCATTTAGATATCGATATCGAAATGCTTCAAATCATTAGTTTAACATATTTATGTAAAAAAAGCTTCTTTAACGCACTGAAGTTAACATAAAGCCATGGCGGCATAACGGCAATGCATGTAGAAGAATTCCGGAATCTTATATTTAGGTATAAATTCGATTTTCTTGTATATACATATGCATTAAGCAATCGATATCGAAATGCATCAAATAACTGGTCTAACATATTTAAGATAATAAACCTTCTTTAACGAACTGAAGTTAACATAAAGCCATAACGGCATAACGGCCGAGCATTTAGAAGAATTCCGTTATCATATATTTAGGTATAAAGTCAATTTCTTGTATATACACAATTAGCAATCGATATCGAAATACTTCAAATCATTAGTTTAACATATTAAAGTTAATTAACCATCTTTATCTTACTAAAGTCTGCAAAAGCCTTAACCATAACGGCAGTGCATTTAGAAGAATTCCGTTATCATATATTTAGGTATAAAGTCAATTTTCTTGTACATACACATTTAGCAATCGATATCGAAATGCTTCAAATCATTTGTTTAACATATTTAAGTTAATAAACCTTCTTTAACGAACTGAAGTGTGCATAAAGCCATGGCGGCATAACGGCAGTGCATATAGGAGAATTCCGTGACCTTATATTTAGATATAAAGGCGATTTTCTTGTATATACACATTAAGCAATCGATATCGAGATGCTTCAAATCATTAGTTTAACATATTTAAGTTAATTAACCCTCTTTATCTTACTGAAGTCTACAAAAGCCTTATCGGCATAACGGCAGTGAATGTAGAAGAATTCCGTAATCTTATATTTAGATATAAAGTAGATCTTCTTGTATATACACATTAAGCAATCGATATCGAGATGCTTCAAATCACTAGTTTAACATATTTAAGATAATTAACCCTCTTTATCTTACTAAAGTCTACAAAAGCCTTATCGGCATAACGGCAGTGCATTTAGAAGAATTTCGCAATCTTATATTTAGGTATAATGTCGATTTTCTTGTATATACTCATTTAGCAATCGATATCGAAATGCTTCAAATCATTAGTTTAACATATTTAAGTTAATTAACCCTCTTTATCTTACTGAAGTCTACAAAAGCCTTCACGGCATAACGGCAGTGCGTTTAGAAGAGTTCCGTAATCTTATATTTAGGTGTAAAGTCGATTTTCTTGTATATACTCATTTAGCAATCGATATCGAAATGCTTCAAATCATTAGTTTAACATATTTAAGTTAATTAACCCTCTTTATCTTACTGAAGTCTACAACAGCCTTAACGGCATAACGGCAGTGTGTTTAGAAGAATTCCGTAATCTTATATTTAGGTATAAAGTCGATTTTCTTGTATATACTCATTTTTTTTTTTTGTTTCAATATATGTTTTATTTATTGAATCTGCTTTTTGATTTGAAAGCCTAACAATAAGTAATAAAATCTTAAACCTATTTAAAAACTAGACACGCTCAAGCAAGTGGTTGAGCTGTTTTGGTGATACATTGCTCCTCAGTACGCGGGCATATCTCTTCTTTTAAGGCGTGTTTGATCGCAGGAATGTACCAAAGCATTAGCCAAAGGGTTTGGGTGATCACGGAGTTTAGATGTATATTTAATTCTGCTGTCTTCTACTTCTTTCCTTACCATAGAAATACCAAGGTCTTTATGGATATTTTCATTTCGCACGTACCATGGTGAACACGTGATTGATCTAAGCATTTTTGATTGGAACCTTTGTATTATGTCTATATTAGTTGCACAGGTCGTACCCCACAGTTGAATGCCATACATCCAAATCGGCTTTATGACCGCATTATATAAAAGCACTTTGTTGTCTAGGCTAAGTTTGGAGTTTTTGTTTAATAGCCAATTTAAATTTGCAGCTCTTATCTTCATGCAAGTTATTTTACTAGATATATGTTTTTTCCACGTAAGTCTTCTATCTAGGTGAATACCAAGATAAGTTACTTCATTCGCTTGGGGTACTAAAATATTGTTAATTTTTACTGCCGGACACATTTTTGGTCTAAGCGAAAATGTAACATGCTTACACTTTTGTTCATTTACCCTTATACGCCAGTTGGCTAGCCATTCTTCGACAAACCTTAAGTGCTCGGCTAATATTCTTGATGCTATTATGTGGCATTTGTTACGGCTCACTATAGCTGTGTCGTCCGCAAAAGTAGAAGTTAATACATTGTTAGCTGTTGGAAGATCTGCTGTATATATGATGTATAGTATTGGGCCTAGAACACTGCCCTGGGGTACACCAGCCCTTATCTGTCTTTCATCAGATATGAAATTTCCCACTTTTACCATAAATTTTCTATTTTTTAGATACGATTCCAATGTTTTATATAATTCTGAAGGTAGAGTATTTTTAATTTTGTATAAAAGGCCCTCATGCCATACCTTATCAAACGCCTGAGCCACGTCTAGAAATATAGCTGAACAGTACTCTCTGTGCTCAAATGCTTTTCTTATTTCGTTAGTAATTCTATTTACTTGCTCAATCGTGCTATGTTTTTCACGAAACCCAAATTGGTGCGTTGGTATTATATTATTTTCGTGGAGGAAAGGAGTCATCTTTGATAGTAACAATTTTTCAAATATCTTAGAAAGACAGGGTAGAAGACTGATTGGTCTGTATGAAGACGGCTGTGTTAAGTCTTTCCCAGGTTTGTCTATCAAGATGATCTGCGACTTTTTCCATGAATTTGGATAGTGTCCAAGATTAAGAATGGCATTGAAGAGCAAAGAGAGCACCCCTACAGCAATATTTGGTAACTCAATTAGCATTTTTGGGGTAATATTATCATGTCCTGGTGATTTTTTGGGGTTAAGTTCTTTTATTATTCTAGTAACTTCAGAAGTAGAAGTCCTAATAGACACATGCGACTCGTTTGCGGTATTGGGCAAGGTTGGCAACTCAAAGTCGTTCTTTGGGCAATTGGGTTGAAATACCTTTTCTAGGTGATTTGCAAAGCAATTTGCCTTATCCTCATCACTACGTGCCCAATTACCATTCAACTGTCTTAAAGGCATGTTGGAATTTACTGGTGGCTTGAAAGACTTTTGGGCTTTCCAAAGGGAGTTTTGCTTACGAGAATTTGGACACAGTTTCCTTATATAATTTTCAGTGTTGTGTTCCTCTTCGCGTTTAAGCGCTTTTTTTAACTTTCGTACAGCAGATTTCAGTTGAAGCAGACTTGAAGGGGATCGATTTAACTGCCATTCCCGCCTAGCTCGCCTTTTCTCATTTACTAATTTCTCTATTTCGTTATTGGTGATCTTTCTAAAACCAACTGGTTTGTTGTTTCTTTTTGGTGTTGCCAATACAGCTGCATTAGTTATTACGTCATTAATTTCTCTTATATTTTCATCAATGTCTCTTTCTGTATTTATTTTGCAATCAATATTGACGTGGGTGCTGATATACTTTCTATATTTCAACCAGTTAGTTTTATGTGATGTTAGAGAAACTTTCGGCTCAAATAACATGGGCTGTTCGTATAACTTTATTAGTACAGGAGAATGATCGGATGATAAGTCTGCACATGTATCAGCTGTCATAAGCGATCTATCTATATTTTTGACTACAGCAAAATCTATTAAGTCTGGTATTTTTCTTCTATCACTGGGCCAGTATGTCGGCTTACCAGGAGATATTATATCCAGTTTATTATGCTTATTCATAATAGTGTAGTACAACTGTCGTCCTTTCGGATTAATAAGACGTGAGCCCCAGTATGTGTGTTTTGCGTTATAATCTCCACCTGCTAGAAATCTTTGACCTAGTGTTCCAAAAAAGTCTTTAAATTCGATTTCTGTAATTTTAAAACGAGGTGGACAGTATATAGCCGTAAGGTTTAAGTCACAACCCCGATTTATTAGTGATATGGTTGTAGCTTGTAACTGTGGTGTAGCATGAGATTCTAGAGCATAGTGGTTTAAACGATTTCTAATCAACACTGCCGTGCCACCATGCGCTTTTCCATCCGGATGATTTGTAACGTATAGTCTAAATCCCGGTATACTGAAATTATTTTTATTTGTTAGATGAGTTTCTGAAATAAGCATTACATCTATATTCCTTTCAGACAGAAATCTGATAATCTCTAATTTATGTTGGTTAACACCGTTAGCATTCCATATACAGATATTTAGTAAGCTCATTTTTTACTTAATAAATTTTGCAGCATTTGATTTTGTGATTTTATTAAATCTTGGATCATGTTTTGCATGGTAGACATAAATTGAGTCATACACTGTGTAAGATTTATAATCATAGTTTCAATACCTCCATTTGGAGGATTTTGCGGCAGTTGCATTTGCACAGTGTTGCCTTTCACCACATTTGCATAGCTTCCTTGCATATTATTATTGTTAGAAGTAAAATGATTTGAACTTTTTTCTGTGGTTGCTATTATCTCATTACGGGGTGTCTGTAACATTTGGTTACGACGTGCTTGAATGCCCTGTGATAACTTCGATTTCAAATCTTTATATACGGGGCAACCTCTGTAGTTAGCAGTGTGATTTCCCCCACAATTGCTGCATTTTTTATTTAAATCCTCTTTTTTAAGAGTACATTTAGAAGTAGGGTGTAGATCACCACACACCACACAGACACTGCGTAGAGTGCAATATGCTTTCGTGTGTCCATACTCTTGGCAGTTTGTACATTGTACTGGACCATTTCTCTTGTGTGGTTCCTCAACAGTGATTCTGCGATGGAGAAGATATTTTAAATTGTAAATCGGGTGTATTTCATTTTTCTTTAATTTGTTAGAATCTGGCATCAATTCTATTTTGAACATTGGTTGTGGAACTTTGTTCCTGTTAAAAATATTTACTACTGATTTGATGCTAAAACCACCTTCTTCCAGTGCGTCTTTCACATCGATAGAGTCTACCGAAGACTCAATTCCTTTTATAACAACAACTAGGCCTTTTGAGCTCTTCAGTTGGTATGAGTAGTAATTTTTGTTATTATTTGACAAGTACTTTACAATATCCATGAAACTTTTTTCAGTGTATGTTTGAATTTTTGTTTCATCTATGTTTCCTTTTTTCAAGGGCACAATATGAAAATTGTTTGTGCCTATTAAATTGCTTAGTTTGGAGACAAGTGCATTTGAGCTACGCTCACGCAAATAAATTGGAGGGGGTTTTGCATTAACGACTGTGGTGGTACCCTTCGCATCGTCGTCTGAACTTTTGCTTAGTAAGGCAAATCTGTTGCCATTTAAAACTTCCGTTGTATTAATGTTTGGTGTGCCGACTTGAAATTTTTTAGAATTGACCGCTGACTTTGAAGGACTTAATTTCCTTTTTATAACGGGTGATTTTTTTGAGGTTAGGATTTTCATGCATTAGTATTTGACAGATTACGTGGGATTTCAGACATGGTGTCAAAGAGAAAGATGCTCAGTATGCTTTGACATTTCATCATGAATAGACTTACTAACGAGCAACGCTTGCAAATCATTGAATTTTATTACCAAAATCAGTGTTCGGTTCGAAATGTGTTTCGCGCTTTACGTCCGATTTATGGTGAGGCTCATTTCTGGTTGAATGGCTACGTAAATAAGCAAAATTGCCGCATTTGGGGTGAAGAGCAACCAGAAGCCGTTCAAGAACTGCCCATGCATCCCGAAAAATGCACTGTTTGGTGTGGTTTGTACGCTGGTGGAATCATTGGACCGTATTTTTTCAAAGATGCTGTTGGACGCAACGTTACGGTGAATGGCGATCGCTATCGTTCGATGCTAACAAACTTTTTGTTGCCAAAAATGGAAGAACTGAACTTGGTTGACATGTGGTTTCAACAAGATGGCGCTACATGCCACACAGCTCGTGATTCTATTGCCATTTTGAGGGAAAACTTCGGACAACAATTCATCTCAAGAAATGGACCCGTAAGTTGGCCACCAAGATCATGCGATTTAACGCCTTTAGACTATTTTTTGTGGGGCTACGTCAAGTCTAAAGTCTACAGAAATAAGCCAGCAACTATTCCAGCTTTGGAAGACAACATTTCCGAAGAAATTCGGGCTATTCCGGCCGAAATGCTCGAAAAAGTTGCCCAAAATTGGACTTTCCGAATGGACCACCTAAGACGCAGCCGCGGTCAACATTTAAATGAAATTATCTTCAAAAAGTAAATGTCATGAACCAATCTAACGTTTCAAATAAAGAACCGATGAGATTTTGCAAATTTTATGCGTTTTTTTTTTAAAAAAAGTTATCAAGCTCTTAAAAAATCACCCTTTATTAACGTAGCGGTCAATGCCAGTTTGCACGGACTGGCCTTTTTTTAATGGTACGTACTCACCTTGCGTTATGTTATTTTTCGCTGGCTGCGTACTTGCTGGTACCTGCTTAGTTGTTGGTGTTGACACGTTTGTTACTGGCCGTTGTTGATTGCTGTTCTCTGCTACTTTTGTAATTTGCTCTGCGCCTGCTTATGGTGCTGCTCAGTTGTTCGCTTCGATGACTCATCCTTCGCACCGTTGCCTTGTTTGTTGTTAGGAGCTGAATTCGCAGGCTCGACAAAGCTGAAGTAGGCATTCAGAGAATGCCTACGGCCTTGTTGGTGGGGCTGCGCTGCGCTCATGTTATTTGTTTCTTTTATTGTTTATTTCGCACTTATGTATTTGTTTTTTTTTTTTTTTTATTATTGTTTACAATAAGTATAATTTTTTGTGTTTTGTGTTTTTATTAACACTTTCGGCGTTATTGCCTAACACTTGCACTTAATGCACTTTTTGTTATTTATTTATTTTTTTAGTTTTGTTTATTTAGAAAGTTTTTACGGAGCGCAACAATACACGTCCGTTCAGACTGAAAGCTCTGATCATCATTTAGCAATCGATATCGAAATGCTTCAATCATTAGTTTAACATATTTAAGTTAATTAACCTTCTTTAACGTATTGAAGGTGATACAAAGCCATGGCGGCTTAACGACAGTACATTTGGAAGAATTCCGTAATCTTATATTTAGGTATAAAGTCGATTTTCTTGTATATACATATTTAGAAATCGATACCGAAATGCTTCAAATCATTAGTTTAACAGATTTAAGTTAATTAACCCTCTTTATCTTACTGAAGTCTACAAAAGCCATAACGGCATAACGGCAGGGCATTTTGAAGAGTTCCGTAATCTTATATTTAGGTATAAAGTCGATTTTCTTGTATATACTCATTTAGTAATCGATATAGAAATGCTTCAAATCACTAGTTTAACATATTTAAGTTATTAAGTTTCTTTAACATACTGCAGTTAACATAAAGCCATGGCAGCATAACGGCAGTGCATATAGAAGACTTCCGTAATCTCATATTTAGGTATAAAGTCGATTTTCTTATATATACTCATTTAGCAATCGATATCGAAATGCTTCAAATCATTAGTTTAACATATTTAAGTTAATTAACCCTCTTTATCTTACTGAAGTCTACAAAAGCCTTATCGGCATAACGGCAGTGCATGTAGAAGAATTCCGTAATCTTATATTTAGATATAAAGTCGATCTTCTTGTATATACACATTAAGCAATCGATATCGAGATGCTTCATATCACTAGTTTAACATATTTAAGATAATTAACCCTCTTTATCTTACTGAAGTCTACAAAAGCCTTAACGGCATAACGGCAGTGCATATAGAAGAATTCCGTAATCTTATATTTAGGTATAAAGGCGATTTTCTTGTATATACTCATTTAGCAATGGATATCGAAATGCTTCGAATCATTAGTTTAACATATTTAAGTTAATTAACCCTCTTTATCTTACTGAAGTCTACAACAGCCTTAACGGCATAACGGCAGTGTGTTTAGAAGAATTCCGTAATCTTATATTTAGGTATAAAGTCGATTTTCTTGTATATACTCATTTAGCAATCGATATCGAAATGCTTCAAATCACTCGTTTAACATATTTAAGTTATTAAGTTTCTTTAACATACTGCAGTTAACATAAAGCCATGGCGGCATAACGGCAGTGCATATAGAAGAATTCCGTAACCTCATATTTAGGTATAAAGTCGATTTTCTCGTATATACTCATTTAGCAATCGATATAGAAATGCTTCAAATCATTAGTTTAACATATTTAAGATAATTAACCCTCTTTATCTTACTGAAGTCTACAAAAGCCTTATCGGCATAACGGCAGTGCATTTAGAAGAATTCCGCAATCATATATATAGGTATAAAGTCGATTTTCTTGTATATACTAATTTAGCAATCGATATCGAAATGCTTCAAATCATTAGTTTAACATAGATAAGTTAATTAACCCTCTTTATCTTACTGAAGTCTACAAAAGCCTTAACTGCATATCGGCAGTGTGTTTAGAAGAATTCCGTAATCTTATATTTAGGTATAAAGGCGATTTTCTTGTATATACTCATTTAGCAATGGATATCGAAATGCTTCGAATTATTAGTTTAACATATTTAAGTTAATTAACCCTCTTTATCTTACTGAAGTCTACAAAAGCCTTATCGGCATAACGGCAGTGCATTTAGAAGAATTCCGCAATCTTATATATAGGTATAAAGTCGATTTTCTTGTATATACTCATTTAGCAATCGATATCGAAATGCTTCAATCATTAGTTTAACATATTTAAGTTATTAAGTTTCTTTAACATACTGCAGTTAACATAAAGCCATGGCAGCATAACGGCAGTGCATATAGAAGAATTCCGTAATCTCATATTTAGGTATAAAGTCGATTTTCTTATATATACTCATTTAGCAATCGATATCGAAATGCTTCCAATCATTAGTTTAACATATTTAAGTTAATTAACCCTCTTTATCTTACTGAAGTCTACAAAAGCCTTAACGGCATAACGGCAGTGCATATAGAAGAATTCCGTAACCTTATATTTAGGTATAAAGGCGATTTTCTTGTATATACTCATTTAGCAATGGATATCGAAATGCTTCGAATCATTAGTTTAACATATTAAGTTAATTAACCCTCTTTATCTTACTGAAGTCTACGTAAAGCCATAACGGTATAACGGCAGTGCATTTGGAAGAATTCCGTAATGTTATAATTTTATATTTAGGTATAAAGTCGATTTTCTTGTATATACACATTAAGCAATCGATATCGAGATACTTCGTCTCATAAGCTTAACATATTTATGTTAATTAAACCTCTTTATCTTACTAAAGTCTACAAAAGCTTTAACTGCATAACGGCAGCGCAATTAGAAGAATTCCGTAATCTTATATTTAGGTATAAAGTCGATTTTGTGCTTCAAATCATTAGTTTAACATATTTAAGATAATTAACCCTCTTTATCTTACTGAAGTCTACAAAAGCCTTAACGGTATAACTGCAGTGCAATTAGAAGAATTCCGTAATCTTATATTTAGGTATAAAGTCGATTTTGTTGTATACACACATTAAGCAATCGATATCGAAATGCTTCAAATCATTAGTTTAACATATTTAAGTTAATTAACCCTCTTTTTCTTACTGAAGTCTACACAAAGCCATAACGGCATAACGGCAGTGCATATAGAAGAATTCCGTAATCTATATTTAGGTATAAAGTCGATTTTCTTGTATT
Source organism: Bactrocera correcta (assembly GCA_027475135.1). NCBI lineage: Eukaryota > Metazoa > Arthropoda > Insecta > Diptera > Tephritidae > Bactrocera > Bactrocera correcta. The sequence continues at coordinate 51,405 of JAPZAG010000061.1, forward strand.
TACATTTAGCAATCGATATCGAAATGCTTCAAATCATTAGTTTAACATATTTAAGTTAATTAACCCTTTTTATCGTATTGAAGGTGATACAAAGCCATGCCGGCATAACGGACAGTACATTTGGAAGAATTCCGTAACCTTATATTTAGGTATAAAGTCGATTTTCTTGTATATACTACATTTAGCAATCGATATCGAAATGCTTCAAATCATTAGTTTAACATATTTAAGTTAATTAACCTTCTTTAACTACTGAAGTTACATAAGCCATGGCGGCATAACGGCAGTGCATATAGAAGAATTCCGTAATCTTATATTTAGGTATAAAGTCGATTTTCTTGTATATATACATTTAGCAATCGATATCGAAATGCTTCAAATCATTAGTTTAACATATTTAAGTTAATAAACCTCTCTTTAACGTACTGAAGTTACAAAGCCATGGCGGCATAACGGCAGTGCATTTGGAAGAATTCCGTAATCTTATATTTAGGTATAAAGTCGATTTTCTTGTATATACACATTTAGCAATCGATATCGAAATGCTTCAAATCATTAGTTTAACATATTTAAGTTAATTAACCTTCTTTATCTTACTGAAGTTATAAAGCCATAACGGCATAACGGCAGTACATTAGAAGAATTCCGTAATCTTATATTTAGGTATAAAGTCGATTTTCTTGTATATACTACATTTAGCAATCGATATCGAAATGCTTCAAATCATTAGTTTAACATATTTAAGTTAATAAACCTCTCTTTAACGAATGAAGTGCATACAAAGCCAGGGTAACGCAGTGCATTTGGAAGAATTCCGTAATCTTATATTTAGGTATAAAGTCGATTTTCTTGTATATACACATTATAGCAATCGATATCGAAATGCTTCAAATCATTAGTTTAACATATTTAAGTTAATAAACCTTCTTTAACGTATTGAAGGTGATATAAAGCCATGGCGGCATAACGACAGTACATTTGGAAGAATTCCGTAACCTTATATTTAGGTATAAAGTCGATTTTCTTGTATATACACATTTAGCAATCGATACCGAAATGCTTCAATCATAGTTTAACAATTAAGTTAATTAACCTCTCTATCTCAACTGAAGTCTACAAAAGCCTTAACGGTAACGGCAGTGCATTTGGAAGAATTCCGTAATCTTATATTTAGGTATAAAGTCGATTTTTTGTATATACACATTAGCAATCGATATCGAAATGCTTCAAATCACTAGTTTAACATATTTAAGTTAATTAACCTTCTTTACTTACTGAAGGTTGATACATAAAGCCATAACGCATAACGGCAGTATATTTGAATGAATTCCGTAATCTTATATTTAGGTATAAAGTCGATTTTCTTGTACATACACATTTAGCAATCGATACCGAAATGCTTCAAATCATTAGTTTAACATATTTAAGTTAATTAACCCTCTCTATCTCAATGAAGTCTACAAAAGCCTTAACGGTATAGCTGCATTGTGCTTAGAAGAATTTCGTAATATTATATTTAGGTATAAAGTCGATTTTCTTGTATATACTCATTTAGCAATCGATATAGAAATGCTTCAAATAACTGGTTTAGCATATTTAAGTTAATTAATCTTCCTTATCTTACTGAAGTTTACATAAAGCCATAACAGCATAACGGCAGTATATTTATATGAATTCCGTTATCTTATATTTAGGTATAAAGTCGATTTTGTTGTACATACACATTTAGCAATCGATACCGAAATGCTTCAAATCATTAATTTAACATATTTAAGTTAATTAACCCTCTTTATCTTACTGAAGTCTACACAAGCCATAACGGCATAACGGCAGTGCATATAGAAGAATTCCGTAATCTTATATTTAGGTATAAAGTCGATTTTCTTGTATATACTCATTTAGCAATGGATATCGAAATGCTTCAAATCATTAGTTTAACATATTTAAGTTAATAAACCTTCTTTAACGTATTGAAGGTGATACAAAGCCATGGCGGCGTAACGACAGTACATTTGGAAGAATTCCGTAACCTTATATTTAGGTATAAAGTCGATTTTCTTGTATATACAAATTTAGCAATGGATATCGAAATTCTTCAAATCATTAGTTTAACATATTTAAGTTAATAAACCTTCTTTAACGTATTGAAGGTGATATAAAGCCATGGCGGCATAACGACAGTACATGTGGAAGAATTCCGTAACCTTATATTTAGTTATAAAATCGATTTTCTTGTTTATATACGTTTCGCAATCGATATCGAATTGCTTCAGATAACTGGTTTAACATAAGTTAATAAACCTCCTTTAGCGAACTGAAGTTGGCATAAAGCCATAACGGCAGTGCATTTGGAAGAATTCCGTAGTCTTATATTTAGGTATAAAGTCGATTTTCTTGTACATACACATTATGCAATCGATATTGAAATGCTTCAAATAACTGGTTTAGCATATTTAAGTTAATTAATCTTCCTTATCTTACTGAAGTTTACATAAAGCCATAACAGCATAACGGCAGTATATTTATATGAATTCCGTTATCTTATATTTAGGTATAAAGTCGATTTTGTTGTACATACACATTTAGCAATCGATACCGAAATGCTTCAAATCATTAGTTTAACATATTTAAGTTAATTAACCCTCTCTATCTCAATGAAGTCTACAAAAGCCTTAACGGTATAGCTGCAGTGCAATTAGAAGAATTCCGTAATCTTATATTTAGGTATAAAGTCGATTTTGTTGTATATACACATTAAGCAATCGATATCGAAATGCTTCAAATCATTAGTTTAACATATTTAAGTTAATAAACCTCCTTTAACGTATTGAAGGTGATACAAAGCCATGGCGGCATAACGACAGTACATTTGGAAGAATTCCGTAACCTTATATTTAGGTACAAAGTCGATTTTCTTGTATATACATATTTAGCAATCGATACCGAAATGCTTCAATTCATAAGTTTAACAAATTTAAGTTAATTAATTCTCTTTATCTTACTGAAGTCCACAAAAGCTATAACGGCATAACGGCAGGGCATTTGGAAGAGTTCCGTAATCTTATATTTAGGTATAAAGTCGATTTTATTGAATATACGCATTTAGCAATCGATATCGAAATGCTTCAAATCGCTACCTTAACATATTTTAGATAATTAACCCTCTTTACCTTACTAAAGTCTACAGAAGCCTTAACTGCATAACGGCAGTGTGTTTAGAAGAAGCCTTAACTGCATAACGGCAGTGTGTTTAGAAGAATTCGTAATTTTATATTTAGGTATAAAGTCGATTTTCTTGTATATAATCATTTAGCAATCGATATCGAAATGCTTCAATCATTAGTTTGATATATTTAAGTTAATTAACCTTCTTTATCTTACTGAAGTTTACATAAAGCCATAACGGTATAACGGCAGTGCATTTGGATAAATTCCGTAAACTAATATTTAGGTATAAAGTCGATTTTGTTGTATATACACATTTAGCTATCGAAATGCTTCAAATCATTAGTTTAACATATTTAAGATAATTAACCCTCTTTATCTTACTGAAGTCTACAAAAGCCTTAACGGCATAACGGCAGTGCATATAGAAGAATTCCGTAATCGTATAGTTAGGTATAAAGGCGATTTTGTTGTATATACCCATTTAGCAATCGATATCGAAATGCTTCAAATCATTAGTTTAACATATTAAGTTAATAAACATTTTTTAGCTTACTGAAGTCTACATAAAGCCATAACGGTATAACGGCAGTGCATTTGGAAGAATTCCGTAATGTTATAATTTTATATTTAGATATAAAGTCGATTTTCTTGTATATATACATTAAGCAATCGATATCGAGATGCTTCAACTCATTAGCTTAACATATTTAAGTTTATTAACCCTCTTTATCTTACTAAAGTCTATAAAAGCCTTAACTGCATAACGGCATTGTGCTTAGAAGAATTTCGTAATATTATATTTAGGTATAAAGTCGATTTTCTTGTATATACTCATTTAGCAATCGATATAGAAATGCTTCAATCATTAGTTTAACATATTTAAGTTATTAAGTTTCTTTAACACACTGAAGTTAACATAAAGCCATGGCGGCATAACGGCAGTGCATATAGGAGAATTCCGTAATCTTATATTTAGGTATATAGTCGATTTTGTTGTATATACACATTTAGCAATCGATATCGAAAATCTTCAAATCATTAGTTTAACATATTTAAGTTAATTAACCATCTTTATCTTACTGAAGTCTACAAAAGCCTTCACGGCATAACGGCAGTGCGTTTAGAAGAATTCCGTAATCATTTATTTAGGTATAAAATCGAGTTTCTTGTATATACACATTTAGCAATCGATATCGAAATGCGTTAGCTCATTAGTTTAACATATTTAAGTTAATAAACCTTCTTTAACGATCTGAAGTTGGCATATAGCAATGGCGGGATAACGGCTATTCGTGTAGAAGAATTCCGTAATCTTATATTTAGGTATATTGTCGATTTTCTTGTATATACACATTTAGGTATCGATATCGAAATGCTTCAATTCATTAGTTTCACATATTTAAGTTAATAAACCTTCTTTAACGCACTGAAGTCTACATAAAGCCTTAACGGTATAACTGCAGTGCATTTAGAAGAATTCCGTAATCTTATATTTAGGTATAAAGTCGATTTTCTGGTATTTGCATATTTAGCAATCGATAACGAAATGCTTCAAATCATTAGTTTAACATATTTAAGTTAAGTAACCCTCTCTATCTTACTGAAGTCTACATAAAGCCTTAACGGCATAACGGCAGTGCGTTTAGAAGAATTCCGTAATCTTATAGTTAGGTATAAATTCGATTTTCTTGTATATACTCATTTAGCAATCGATATCGAAATGCTTCAAATCATTAGTTTAATAATAATAAACCTTCTTTAAAGTACCGGTGTTAACATAAAGCCATCTCGGCATAACGGCAGTGCATGCAGAAGAATTCCGTAATCTTATATTTAGGTATAAATTCGATTTTCTTGTATTTACATATTTAGCAATCAATATCGAAATGCTTCAAACCATTAGTTTAACATATTTAAAATAATTAACCTTCTTTAACCTACTGAAGTTGATACAAATCCTTGGCGGCATAACGACAGCACATTTGGAAGAATTCAGTAATCTTATATTTAGGTATAAAGTCGATTGTCTTGTATATACACATTAAGCAATCGGTAACGAAATTCTTCAAATCATTATTTAACATATTTAAGTTAACAAACCTTCTTTATCTTACTGAAGTTTACATAAAGCCATAACGTTATAACGGTAGTGCATTTGGAAGAATTCCGTAACCTTATATTTAGGTATAAAGTCGATTTTGTTGCATATACATATTAAGCAATCGATATCGAGATGCTTCAACTCATTAGCTTAACATATTTAAGTTAATAAACCTTCTTTAACGATCTGAAGTTGGCATATAGCCATGGCGGCATAACGGCAGTATATTTATATGAATTCCGTTATCTTATATTTAGGTATAAAGACGATTTTGTTGTACATACACATTAAGCAATCGATATCGAAATGCTTCAAATCGCTAGCTTAACATATTTAAGTTAATTAACCCTCTTTTTCTTACTGAAGTCTACAAAAGCCTTAACGGTATAGCTGCAGTGCAAGTAGAAGAATTCCGTAATCTTATATTTAGGTATAAAGTCGATTTTGTTGTATATACACATTAAGCAATCGATATCGAAATGCTTCAAATCATTAGTTTAACATATTTAAGTTAATAAACCTCCTTTAACGTATTGAAGGTGATACAAAGCCATGGCGGCATAACGACAGTACATTTGGAAGAATTCCGTAACCTTATATTTAGGTACAAAGTCGATTTTCTTGTATATACATATTTAGCAATCGATACCGAAATGCTTCAATTCATAAGTTTAACAGATTTAAGTTAATTAATCCTCTTTATCTTACTGAAGTCTACAAAAGCTATAACGGCATAACGGCAGGGCATTTGGAAGAGTTCCGTAATCTTATATTTAGGTATAAAGTCGATTTTATTGAATATACGCATTTAGCAATCGATAACGAAATGCTTCAAATCATTTAACATATTTAAGTTAAGTAACCTTCTCTATCTTACTGAAGTCTACATAAAGCCTTAACGGTATAACGGCAGTGCATTTAGAAGAACTACGTAATGTTATAATTTTATATTTAGGTATAAAGTGGATTTTCTTGTATCTACACATTCAGCAATCAATATCGATATGCTTCAAACCATTAGTTTAACAAATTTAAAATAATTAACCTTCTTTAACGTATTGAAGGTGATATAAAGCCATGGCGGCATAACGACATTACAGGTGGAAAAATTCCGTAATTTTATTTTTTGGTATAAAGTAGACTTTCTTGTTTACATATATACATTTTGCAATCGATATCGAAATGCTTCAGATAACTGGTTTAACATATTTAAATTAATAAACCTCCTTTAGCGAACTGAAGTTGACATAAAGCCATAAGGGCAGTGCATTTGGAAGAATTCCGTATTTAGGCATAAAGTCGATTTTGTTGTATATACACATTTTGCAGTCGATATCGAAATGCTTCAAATAACAGGTTTAGCATATTTAAGTTAATAAACCTTCTTTATCTTACTAAAGCTTACATAAAGCCTTAACGGTATAACGGCCGTGCATTTGGAAGAATTCCGTAAACTTATATTTAGTTAAAAAGTCGACTTTGTTATATATACTCATTTAGCAGTCGATATCGAAATGCTTCAATTCATTAGTTTAACATATTTAAGTTAATGAACCTTTTTTAACGAACGGAAGTGTGCATAAGGCCATGGCGGCATAACGGCAGTGCATTTGGAAGAATTCAGTAATCTTATATTTAGGTATAAACTCGACTTTCTTGTATATACACATTTAGCAATCGATAACGAAATGCTTTAAATCATTAGTTTAACATATTTAAGTTAATTAACCTTCTTCATCTTACTGAAGTTTACATAAAGCCATAACGGTATAACGGCAGTGCATTTGGAAGAATTCCGTAAACTTATATTAGGTATAAAGTCGATTTTGTTGTATATACACCTTTAGCAAATCGATATTGAGATGCTTCAACTCATTAGTTTAACATATTTCAGTTAATAAACTTTCTTTAACGAACTGAAGTTTGCATAAAGCCATGGCGGCATAACGGCAGTGCATGTAGAAGAATTCCGTTATCTTATATGTAGGTATAAAGTCGATTGTCTTGTATATACACATTTAGCAATCGATAACGAAATTCTTCATATCATTAGATTAACATATTTAAGTTAACAAACCTTCTTTATCTTACTGAAGTTTACATAAAGCCATAACGGTATAACGGCAGTGCATTTAGAAGAATTCCGTAACCTTATATTTAGGTATAACGTCGATTTTGTTGCATATACTCATTTAGCAATCGATATCGAGATGCTTCAACTCATTAGCTTAACATATTTAAGTTAATAAACCTTCTTTAACGATCTGAAGTCGGCATATAGCCATGGCGGCATAACGGCAGTTATTTAGATATAAAGTCGGTTTTCTTTTATATACACATTTAGCTATCGATATCGAAATGCTTCAAATCATTAGTTGAACATATTAAGTTAATAAACATTTTTTAGCTTACTGAAGTATACATAAAGCCTTAACGAAATAACGGCAGTGCATTTAGAAGAATTCCGTAATGTTATAATTTTATATTTAGGTATATAGTCGATTTTCTTGTATTTACACATTTAGCAGACGATATCGAAAGGCTTCAAACCATTAGTTTAACATATTTAAAATAATTAACCTTCTTTAACGTATTGAAGGTGATATAAAGCCATGGCGGCATAACGGCTGTGCATTTAGAAGAATTCCGTAATCTTATATTTAGGTATAAAGTCGACTTTGTTATATATACTCATTTAGCAGTCGATATCGAAATGCTTCAATTCATTAGTTTAACATATTTAAGTTAATAAAGCTCCATTAACGCACTGAAGTTAACACGAAGCCATAACGGCATAACGGCAGTGCATTTATAAGAATTCCGTAATCTTAAATTTGGGTACAAAGTCGATTTTCCTGTATATACACATTTACCAATCGATATCGAAATGCTTCAAATCATTAGTTTAACATATTTAAGTTAATAAACCTTCTATAACGCACTGAAGGCTACATTAAGCCTTAGCGGTATAACTGCAGTGCATTTAGCAGAATTCCGTAATCTTACATTTAGGTATAAAGTCGATTTTCTTGTATTTACTCATTTAGCAATCGATATCGAGATGCTTCAACTCATTAGTTTAACATATTAAGGAAATAAACATATTTTAGCTTACTGAAGTCTACATAAAGCCATAACGGTATAACGGCCGTGCATTTGGAAAAATTCCGTAAACTTATATTTAGGTATAAATTCGATTTTGTTGTATATACACATTTAGCAATCGATATCGAAATGCTTCAACTAACTGGTTTAGAATATTTAGGTTAATTAACCTCCTTTATCTTACCGAAGTTTACATAACGCCATAACGGCATAACGGCGGTATATTTGGCTGAGTTCCGTAATCTTTTATTTAGGTATAAAGTCGATTTTCTTTTATATACACATTTAGCTATCGATATCGAAATGCTTCAAATCATTAGTTTAACATATTAAGTTAATAAACATTTTTTAGCTTACTGAAGTATGCATAAAGCCTTAACGGAATAACGGCAGAGCATTTAGAAGAATTCCCTAATGTTATAATTTTATATTTAGGTATAAAGTCGATTTTCTTGTATTTACACATTTAGCAATCGATATCGAAAGGCTTCAAACCATTAGTTTAACATATTTAAAATAATTAACCTTCTTTAACGTATTGAAGTTGATATAAAGCCATGGCGGCATAACGGCAGTGCATTTAGAAAAATTCCGTAATCTTATATTTAGGTATAAAGTCGATTTTCTTGTATATACACATTTAGCAATCGATATCGAAATGCTTCAAATCATTAGTTTAACATATTAAGGAAATAAACATATTTTAGCTTACTGAAGTCTACATAAAGCCATAACGGTATAACGGCCGTGCATTTGGAAGAATTCCGTAAACTTATATTTAGGTATAAAGTCGACTTTGTTATATATACTCATTTAGCAGTCGATATCGAAATGCTTCAACTCATTAGTTTAACATATTTAAGTTAGTAAACCTTCTTTAACGAACTGAAGTTGGCATAAAGCCATTGCGGTGCAACGGCACTGCATGTAAAAGAATTGCGTTATCTTGTATTTAGGTTTAAAGTCGAATTTCTTGTATATACTCATTTAGCAATCGATACTGAAATGCTCCAAATCATTAGTTTAACATATTTAAGTTAATAAACCTTCTTTAACGCACTGAAGGCTACATTAAGCCTTAACGGTAAAACTGCAGTGCATTTAGCAGAATTCCGTAATCTTACATTTAGATATAAAGTCGATTTTCTTGTATATATTCAATTAGCAATCGATATCGAAATGCTTTGAATCATTAGTTTAATATATTTAAGTTAATAAACCCTCTTTAACGCACTGAAGTCTACATAAAGCCTTAACGGCGTAATGGCAGTGCATTTAGAAGAATTACGTTATCTTATAATTAGGTATAAAGTCGATTTTTTTGTATATACACATTAAGCAATCGATAACGAAATGCTTCAAACCAGTAGTTTAACATATTTAAGTTAATAAAGCTTCTTTAAAGATTGAAGTTAATATAAAGCCTTAACGGCATAACGGCAGTGCATTTAGAAGAATTACGTAATCGTATATTTAGGTATAAAGTCGATTTTCTTGTACATACTCAATAAGCAATCGATATCGAAATGCTTCAAATCATTAGTTTAACATATTTAAGTTAATAAACCTTCTTTAACGCACTGAAGGCTACATTAAGCCTTAGCGGTATAACTGCAGTGCATTTAGCAGAATTCCGTAATCTTACATTTAGGTATAAAGTCGATTTTCTTGTATTTACTCATTGAGCAATCGATATCGAGATGCTTCAACTCATTAGTTTAACATATTAAGGAAATAAACATATTTTAGCTTACTGAAGTCTACATACAGCCATAACGGTATAACGGCCGTGCATTTGGAAGAATTCCGTAAACTTATATTTAGGTATAAATTCGATTTTGTTGTATATACACATTTAGCAATCGATATCGAAATGCTTCAACTAACTGGTTTAGAATATTTAGGTTAATTAACCTCCTTTATCTTACCGAAGTTTACATAACGCCATAACGGCATAACGGCGGTATATTTGGCTGAGTTCCGTAATCTTTTATTTAGGTATAAAGTCGATTTTCTTTTATATACACATTTAGCTATCGATATCGAAATGCTTCAAATCATTAGTTTAACATATTAAGTTAATAAACATTTTTTAGCTTACTGAAGTATACATAAAGTCTTAACGGAATAACGGCAGTGCATTTAGAAGAATTCCGTAATGTTATAATTTTATATTTAGGTATAAAGTCGATTTTCTTGTATTTACACATTTAGCAATCGATATCGAAAGGCTTCAAACCATTAGTTTAACATATTTAAAATAATTAACCTTCTTTAACGTATTGAAGTTGATATAAAGCCATGGCGGCATAACGGAAGTGCATTTAGAAGAATTCCGTAATCTTATATTTAGGTATAATGTCGATTTTCTTGTATATACACATTTAGCAATCGATATCGAAATGCTTTAAATCATTAGTTTAACATATTAAGGAAATAAACATATTTTAGCTTACTGAAGTCTACATAAAGCCATAACGGTATAACGGCCGTGCATTTGGAAGAATTCCGTAAACTTATATTTAGGTATAAATTCGATTTTGTTGTATATACACATTTAGCAATCGATATCGAGATGCTTCAACTCATTAGTTTAACATATTTAAGTTAGTAAACCTTCTTTAACGAACTGAAGTTGGCATAAAGCCATTGCGGTGCAACGGCACTGCATGTAAAAGAATTGCGTTATCTTGTATTTAGGTTTAAAGTCGAATTTCTTGTATATACTCATTTAGCAATCGATATCGAAATGCTTGAAATCATTAGCATAATATATTTAAGTTAATAAACCTTCTTTAACGATCTGAAGTCTACATAAAGCCTTAACGGCATAACGGCAGTGCATTTAGAGGAATTCCGTTATCTTATATTTAGGTATAAATTCGATTTTCTTGTATATACTCATTTAGCAATCGATATCGAAATGCTTTGAATCATTAGTTTAATATATTTAAGTTAATAAACCCTCTTTAACGCACTGAAGTCTACATAAAGCCTTAACGGCGTAATGGCAGTGCATTTAGAAGAATTACGTTATCTTATAATTAGGTATAAAGTCGATTTTTTTGTATATACACATTAAGCAATCGATAACGAAATGCTTCAAACCAGTAGTTTAACATATTTAAGTTAATAAAGCTTCTTTAAAGATTGAAGTTAATATAAAGCCTTAACGGCATAACGGCAGTGCATTTAGAAGAATTACGTAATCGTATATTTAGGTATAAAGTCGATTTTCTTGTACATACTCAATAAGCAATCGATATCGAAATGCTTCAAATCATTAGTTTAACATATTTAAGTTAATTAATCCTCTTTATTTTTCTGAAGTCTACAAATGCTTTATCGGCATATCGGGAGTGCATTTGGAAGAATTCCGTAATCTCATATTTAGTTATAAAATCGATTTTGTTGTATAAACACATTTAGCAATCGATACCGAAATGCTTCAAATCATTAGTTTAACATATTTCAGTTAATTAAACCTCTTTATCTTACTGAAGTCTACAAAAGCCTTAACGGCATAACGACAGTATATTTGGATGAATTCCGTTATCTTATATTTAGGTATAAAGTCGATTTTCTTGTATATACTCATTTAGCAATCGATATCGAAATGCTTCAAATCATTAGTTTTACATATTTAAGTTAATTAACCTTCTTTATCTTACTGAAGTTTACATAAAGCCATAACGGTATAACGGCAGTGCATTTAGAAGAATTCCGTAATCTTATATTTAGGTATAAACTCGATTTTGTTGTATATACTCATTAAGCAATCGATATCGAAATGCTTCAAATCATTAGTTTAACATATTCAAGTTAATAAACCTTCTTTAACGAACTGAAGTTGGCATAAAGTCATGGCGGCATAACGGCAGTGCATTTAGAAGAATTCCGTAATCTTATCTTTAGGTATAAAGTCGATTTCCTTGTATATACACATTTAGCAATCGATTACGAAATTTCAAATCATTAGTTTAACATATTTAAGTTAATTAACTCCTTTATCTCACTGAAGTTTACACAAAGCCATAACGGTATAACGGCAGTGCATTTGGAAGAATTCCGTTACCTTATATTTAGATATAAAGTCGATTTTGTTGTATATACACATTTGGCAATCGATATCGAGATGCTTCAACTCATTAGTTTAACATATTAAAGTTAAGAAACCTTCTTTAACGATCTGGAGTTGGCATATAGCCATAGCGGCATAACGGCAGTGCGTGAAGAAGAATTCCGTAATCTTTTATTCAGGTATAAAGTCGATTTGCTTGTATATACACATTTAGCAATCGATATCGAAATGCTTCAAATAACTGGTTTAGCATATTCAGGTAAATTAACCTTCTTTATCTTACTGAAGTTTACATAAAGCCATAACGGCATAACGGCAGTATATTTGGGTGAATTCCGTAATCTTTTATTTAGGTATAAATTCGATTTTCTTGTATATACACCTTTAGCTATCGATATCGAAATGCTTCAAATCATTAGTTTAACATATTAAGTTAATAAACATTTTTTAGCTTACTTAAGTCTACATAAAGCCTTAACGGTATAACGGCTGAGCATTTAGAAGAATTCCGTAATCTTATATTTAGGTATAAAGTCGATTTTGTTGTATATACACATTTAGCAATCGATAACGAATCATTAGCTAAACACATTTAAGATAATTAACCCTCTTTATCTTACTGAAGTCTACAAAAGCCTTTTATTTGGAAGAATTCCGTAATCTTATATTTAGGTATATCGTCGATTTTCTTGCATATATGCATTAAGCAATCGATATAAAAATGCATTAAATAACTGGTTTATCATATTCAAGTTAACAAACCTTCTTTAACGAACTGAAGTTGGCATAAGTTCATGGCGGCATAACGGCAGTGCATTTAGAAGAATTCAAATCATTAGTTTAACATATTTAAGTTAGTTAACCTTCTTTAACGTAATGAAGGTGATATGAAGCCATGGCGGCATAACGGCAGTGCATTTAGAAGAATTCCGTTATCGTATATTTATGTATAAAGTCGATTTTGTTGTATATACACATTTAGCAATCGATATCGAAATGCTTTAAATCATTATTTTAACATATTTAAGTTAATTAACCTTCTTTAACGTATTGATGCCGATATAAAGCCATGGCGGCATAACGACAGTACATTTGGAAGAATTCCGTAATCTTATATTTAGGAATAAAGTCGATTTTGTTGAATATACACATTTAGCAATCGATATCGAAATGCTTCAAATCATTAGTTTAACATATTTAAGTTAATTAACCTTCTTTAACGTAATGAAGGTGACATAAAGCCATGGCGGCATAACGACAGTGCATGTAGAAGAATTCCGTAATCTTATATTTAGGTAAAAAGTCGATTTTCTTGTATATACGCATTTATCAATCGATATCGAAATGCTTCAAATCATTAGTTTAACATATTTAAGTTAATTAACCTTCTTCAACGTATTGAAGTTGACATAAAGCCATGGCGGCATAACGACAGTACATTTGGAAGAATTCCGAAGTCTTATATTTATGTCGATTTTCTTGTATATACACATTTCGCAATCGATATCGAAATGCTTCAGATAACTGGTTTAACATATTTAAGTTAATAAACCTCCTTTATCGAACTGAAGTTGACATAAAGCCATAATTCCGTAGTCTTATATTTAGGCATAAAGTCGATTTTCTTGTATATACACATTTAGCAATCGATATCGAAACGCTTCAAATCATTAGTTTAACATATTTAAGTTAATTAACCTTCTTTAACGAACGGAAGTTGGCATAAAGCCATGGCGGCATAACGGCAGTGCATTTAGAAGACACATACACATATACACATTTAGCTATCGATATCGAAATGCTTCAAATCATTAGTTTAACATATTAAAGTTAATTAACCTATTTTAACGTATTGAAGTTGATATAAAACCACGGCGGCATAACGACAGTACATTTGGAAGAATTCCGTAATCTTATATTTAGGTATATCGTCGATTTTCTTGTATATATGCATTAAGCAATCGATATAAAAATGCATTAAATAACTGGTTTATCATATTCAAGTTAATAAACCTTCTTTAACGAACTGAAGTTGGCATAAGTTCATGGCGGCATAACGGCAGTGCATTTAGAAGAATTCAAATCATTAGTCTAACATATTTAAGTTAGTTAACCTTCTTTAACGTAATGAAGGTGATATAAAGCCATGGCGGCATAACGGCAGTGCATTTAGAAGAATTCCGTTATCGTATATTTATGTTGTATATACACATTTAGCAATCGATATCGAAATGCTTTAAATCATTGGTTTAACATATTTAAGTTAATTAACCTTCTTTATCTTACTGAGGTGTACGTAAAGCCATAACGGTATAACGGCCGTGCATTTAGAAGAAATCCGTAATCTTATATTAGGTATAAAGTCGATTTTCTTGTATATACACATTTAGCAATCGATAACGAAATGCTTCAAATCATTAGTTTAACATATCTAAGTTAATTAACCTTCTTTAACGTATTGAAGTCGATATAAAGCCATGGCGGCATAACGACTGTACATTTGGAAGAATTCCGTAATCTTATACTTAGGAATAAAGTCGATTTTGTTGTATATACACAATTAGCAATCGATATCGAAATGCTTCAAATCATTAGTTTAACATATTTAAGTTAATTAACCTTCTTTATCTTACTGAAGTTTACATAAAGCCATAACGGCATAACGGCAGTATATTTATATGAATTCCGTTATCTTATATTTAGGTATAAAGCCGATTTTGTTGTATATACGCATTTATCAATCGTTATCGAAATGCTTCAAATCATTAGTTTAACATATTTAAGTTAATTAGCCTTCTTCAACGTATTGAAGTTGACATAAAGCCATGGCGGCATAACGACAGTACATTTGGAAGAATTCCGAAGTCTTATATTTACGTATAAGGTCGATTTTCTTGTATATACACATTTCGCAATCGATATCGAAATGCTTCAGATAACTGGTTTTACATATTTAAGTTAATAAACCTTCTTCAACGTATTGAAGTTGACATAAAGCCATGGCGGCATAACGACAGTACATTTGGAAGAATTCCGAAGTCTTATATTTATGTATAAGGTCGATTTTCTTGTATATACACATTTCGCAATCGATATCGAAATGCTTCAGATAACTGGTTTAACATATTTAAGTTAATAAACCTCCTTTATCGAACTGAAGTTGACATAAAGCCATAATTCTGTAGTCTTATATTTAGGCATAAAGTCGATTTTCTTGTATATACACATTTAGCAATCGATATCGAAACGCTTCAAATCATTAGTTTAACATATTTAAGTTAATTAACCTTCTTTAACGAACGGAAGTTGGCATAAAGCCATGGCGGCATAACGGTAGTGCATTTAGAAGAATTCCGTAACCTTATATTAGGTATAAAGTCGATTTTCTTTTGTATACACATTTAGCTATCGATATCGAAATGCTTCAAATCATTAGTTTAACATATTTAAGTTAATTAACCTTCTTTATCTTACTGTAGTTTACATAAATCCAAAACGGTATAACGGCAGTGCATTTGGAAGAATTCCGTAATCTTATATTTAGGTAAAAAGTCGATTTTCTTGTATATACACATTTAGCTATCGATATCGAAATGCTTCAAATCATTAGTTTAACATATTTAAGTTAGTTAACGTTCTTTAACGTAATGAAGGTGATATAAAGCCATGACGGCATAACGACAGTGCATTTAGAAGAATTCCGTAATCTTATATTTAGGTATAAAGCCGATTTTGTTGTATATACGCATTTAGCAATCGATATCGAAATGCTTCTAATCATTAGTTTAACATATTTAAGTTAATAAACCTTCTTTAACGAACGGAAGTTGGCTTAAAGCCATGGCGGCATAACGGCAGTGCATTTAGAAAAATTCCGTAATCTTATATTAGGTATAAAGTCGATTTTTTTGTATATACACATTTAGCTATCGATATCGAAATGCTTCAAATCATTAGTTTAACATATTAAGTTAATAAACATTTTTTAGCATACTGAAGTCTACATAAAGCGTTAACGGTATAACGGCAGTGCATTTAGAAGAATTCCGTAATGCTATAATTTTATATTTAGGTAAAAAGTCGATTTTCTTGTAAATACACATTTAGCTATCGATAACGAAATGATTCAAATCATTAGTTTAACATATTTAAGTTAATTAACCTTCTATAACGAACGGAGGTTGGCTTAAAGCCATGGCGGCATAACGGCAGTGCATTTAGAAGAATTCCGTAATCTTATATTTATATATTAAGTCGATTTTTTTGTATATACACATTTAGCTATCGATATCGAAATGCTTCAAATAATTAGTTTAACATATTAAGTTAATAAACATTTTTTAGCATACTGAAGTCTACATAAAGCCTTGACGGTATAACGGCAGTGCATTTAGAAGAATTCCGTAATGCTATAATTTTATATTTAGGTAAAAAGTCGATTTTCTTGTATATACACATTTAGCTATCGATATCGAAATGCTTCAAATCATTCGTTTAACATATTTAAGTTAGTTAACCTTCTTTAACGTAATGAAGGTCATATAAAGCCATGGCGGCATAACGACAGTGCATGCAGAAGAATTCCGTAATCTTATATTTAGGTATAAAGTCGATTTTCTTGTATATACTCATTTAGCAATCGATATCGAAATGCTTCAAATCATTAGTTTAACATATTTAAGTTAATTAACCTTCTTTATCTTACTGAAGTTTACATAAAGCCATAACGGTATAACGGCAGTGCATTTAGAAGAATTCCGTAATCTTATATTTAGGTATAAACTCGATTTTGTTGTATATACTCATTAAGCAATCGATATCGAAATGCTTCAAATCATTAGTTTAACATATTCAAGTTAATAAACCTTCTTTAACGAACTGAAGTTGGCATAAAGTCATGGCGGCATAACGGCAGTGCATTTAGAAGAATTCCGTAATCTTATCTTTAGGTATAAAGTCGATTTCCTTGTATATACACATTTAGCAATCGATTACGAAATTTCAAATCATTAGTTTAACATATTTAAGTTAATTAACTCCTTTATCTCACTGAAGTTTACACAAAGCCATAACGGTATAACGGCAGTGCATTTGGAAGAATTCCGTTACCTTATATTTAGATATAAAGTCGATTTTGTTGTATATACACATTTGGCAATCGATATCGAGATGCTTCAACTCATTAGTTTAACATATTAAAGTTAAGAAACCTTCTTTAACGATCTGGAGTTGGCATATAGCCATAGCGGCACAACGGCAGTGCGTGAAGAAGAATTCCGTAATCTTATATTCAGGTATAAAGTCGATTTTCTTGTATATACACATTTAGCAATCGATATCGAAATGCTTCAAATAACTGGTTTAGCATATTCAGGTAAATTAACCTTCTTTATCTTACTGAAGTTTACATAAAGCCATAACGGCATAACGGCAGTATATTTGGGTGAATTCCGTAATCTTTTATTTAGGTATAAATTCGATTTTCTTGTATATACACCTTTAGCTATCGATATCGAAATGCTTCAAATCATTAGTTTAACATATTAAGTTAATAAACATTTTTTAGCTTACTTAAGTCTACATAAAGCCTTAACGGTATAACAGCTGAGCATTTAGAAGAATTACGTAATCTTATATTTAGGTATAAAGTCGATTTTGTTGTATATACACATTTAGCAATCGATAACGAAATGCTTCAAATCATTAGCTAAACACATTTAAGATAATTAACCCTCTTTATCTTACTGAAGTCTACAAAAGCCTTAACGGTATAATTGCAGTGCAATTAGAAGAATTCCGTAATCTTATATTTAGGTATAAAGTCGATTTTGTTGTATATACACATTTAGCAATCGATAACGAAATGCTTCAAATCATTAGTTAAACATATTTTAGTTAATTAACTTCTTTATCTTACTGAAGTTTTTATTAAGTCATAACGGTATAACCGCAGTGCATGTAGAAGAATTCCGTTATTTTATATTTAGGTATAAAGTCGATTTTCTTGTATTTACACATTTAGCAATCGATATCGAAATGCTTTAAACCATTAGTTTAAAATATTTAAAATAATTAACTTCTTTATCTCACTTAAGTTTACATAAAGCCATAAAGGTATAACGGCAGTGCATTTGGAAGAATAGCGTAATCTTATATTTAGGTATAAAGTCGATTTTGTTGTATATACACTTTTAGCAATCGATAAATCGATATCGACATGCTTCAACTCATTAGTTTAACATATTTAAGTTAATTAACCCTCTCTATCTTACTGAAGTCTACGAAAGCCATAACGGCATAACTGCAGTGCATTTAAAAGAATTACGTAATATTATATTTAGATATAAAGTCGATTTTCTTGTATATACTCATTTAGCAATCGATATCAAAATGCTTCAAATCATTAGTTTAACATATTTAAGTTAACAAAGCTTCTTGAACGCAGTGAAGTTAACATAAAGCAATGGCGGCATAACGGCAGTGCATGTAGAAGAATTCCGTAATCTTATATTTAGGTATAAAGTCGATTTTCTTGCTTATACACATTTAGCAATTGATATTGAAATGCTTCAAATCATTAGTTTAACATATTTAAGTTAATTAACTTCTTTAACGTATTGAAGTTGATATAAAACCACGGCGGCATAACGACAGTACATTTGGAAGAATTCCGTAATCTTATATTTAGGTATATCGTCGATTTTCTTGTATATATGCATTAAGCAATCGATATAAAAATGCATTAAATAACTGGTTTATCATATTCAAGTTAATAAACCTTCTTTAACGAACTGAAGTTAGCGCAAGTTCATGGCGGCATAACGGCAGTGCATTTAGAAGAATTCCGTAATCTTATATTTAGGTATAAAGTCGATTTTCTTGTATATCCACATTTAGCAATCGATATCGAAATGCTTCAAATCATTAGTTTAACATATTAAGTTAATAAACATTTTTTAGCTTACTTAAGTCTACATAAAGCCTTAACGGTATAACGGCAGAGCATTTAGAAGAATTCCGTTATCTTATATTAAGGTATAAAGTCGATTTTCTTGTATATACACATTTAGCAATCGATAACGAAATGCTTAAAATCATTAGTTAAACATATTTTAGTTAATTAACTTCTTTATTTTACTGAAGTTTTTATACAGTCATAACGGTATAACGGCAGTGCATGTAGAAGAATTCCGTTATTTTATATTTAGGTATAAAGTCGATTTTCTTGTATTTACACGTTTAGCAATCGATATCGAAATGCTTTTAAACCATTAGTTTAACGTATTTAAAATAATAAACTTCTTTATCTCACTTAAGTTTACATAAAGCCATAAAGGTATAACGGCAGTGCATTTGGAAGAATTCCGTAATCTTATATTTAGGTATAAAGTCGATTTTGTTGTATATACACTTTTAGCAATCGATAAATCGATATCGAGATGCTTCAACTCATTAGTTTAACATATTTAAGTTAATTAACCCTCTCTATCTTACCGAAGTCTACGAAAGCCTTAAGGCATAACTGCAGTGCATTTAAAAGAATTACGTAATATTATATTTAGGTATAAACTCGATTTTCTTGTATATACTCATTTAGCAATCGATATCGAAATGCCTCAAATCATTAGTTTAACATATTTAAGTTAACAAAGCTTCTTGAACGCAGTGAAGTTAACATAAAGCCATGGCGGCATAATGGCAGTGCATGTAGAAGAATTCCGTAATCTTATATTTAGGTATAAAGTCGATTTTCTTGTCTATACACATTTAGCAATTGATATTGAAATGCCTCAAATCATTAGTTTAACATATTTAAGTTAATTAACCTATTTTAACGTATTGAAGTTGATATAAAACCACGGCGGCATAACGACAGTACATTTGGAAGAATTCCGTAATCTTATATTTAGGTATATCGTCGATTTTCTTGCATATATGCATTAAGCAATCGATATAAAAATGCATTAAATAACTGGTTTATCATATTCAAGTTAACAAACCTTCTTTAACGAACTGAAGTTGGCATAAGTTCATGGCGGCATAACGGTAGTGCATTTAGAAGAATTCAAATCATTAGTTTAACATATTTAAGTTAGTTAACCTTCTTTAACGTAATGAAGGTGATATGAAGCCATGGCGGCATAACGGCAGTGCATTTAGAAGAATTCCGTTATCGTATATTTATGTATAAAGTCGATTTTGTTGTATATACACATTTAGCAATCGATATCGAAATGCTTTAAATCATTATTTTAACATATTTAAGTTAATTAACCTTCTTTAACGTTTTGAAGCCGATATAAAGCCATGGCGGCATAACGACAGTACATTTGGAAGAATTCCGTAATCTTATATTTAGGAATAAAGTCGATTTTGTTGAATATACACATTTAGCAATCGATATCGAAATGCTTCAAATCATAAGTTTAACATATTTAAGTTAATTAACCTTCTTTAACGTAATGAAGGTGACATAAAGCCATGGCGGCATAATGGCAGTGCATGTAGAAGAATTCCGTAATCTTATATTTAGGTATAAAGTCGATTTTCTTGTCTATACACATTTAGCAATTGATATTGAAATGCCTCAAATCATTAGTTTAACATATTTAAGTTAATTAACCTTCTTCAACGTATTGAAGTTGACATAAAGCCATGGCGGCATAACGACAGTACATTTGGAAGAATTCCGAAGTCTTATATTTATGTATAAGGTCGATTTTCTTGTATATACACATTTCGCAATCGATATCGAAATGCTTCAGATAACTGGTTTAACATATTTAAGTTAATAAACCTCCTTTATCGAACTGAAGTTGACATAAAGCCATAATTCCGTAGTCTTATATTTAGGCATAAAGTCGATTTTCTTGTATATACACATTTAGCAATCGATATCGAAACGCTTCAAATCATTAGTTTAACATATTTAAGTTAATTAACCTTCTTTAACGAACGGAAGTTGGCATAAAGCCATGGCGGCATAACGGCAGTGCATTTAGAAGACACATACACATATACACATTTAGCTATCGATATCGAAATGCTTCAAATCATTAGTTTAACATATTAAAGTTAATTAACCTATTTTAACGTATTGAAGTTGATATAAAACCACGGCGGCATAACGACAGTACATTTGGAAGAATTCCGTAATCTTATATTTAGGTATATCGTCGATTTTCTTGTATATATGCATTAAGCAATCAATATAAAAATGCATTAAATAACTGGTTTATCATATTCAAGTTAATAAACCTTCTTTAACGAACTGAAGTTGGCATAAGTTCATGGCGGCATAACGGCAGTGCATTTAGAAGAATTCAAATCATTAGTCTAACATATTTAAGTTAGTTAACCTTCTTTAACGTAATGAAGGTGATATAAAGCCATGGCGGCATAACGGCAGTGCATTTAGAAGAATTCCGTTATCGTATATTTATGTTGTATATACACATTTAGCAATCGATATCGAAATGCTTTAAATCATTAGTTTAACATATTTAAGTTAATTAGCCTTCTTCAACGTATTGAAGTTGACATAAAGCCATGGCGGCATAACGACAGTACATTTGGAAGAATTCCGAAGTCTTATATTTATGTATAAGGTCGATTTTCTTGTATATACACATTTCGCAATCGATATCGAAATGCTTCAGATAACTGGTTTTACATATTTAAGTTAATAAACCTTCTTCAACGTATTGAAGTTGACATAAAGCCATGGCGGCATAACGACGGTACATTTGGAAGAATTCCGAAGTCTTATATTTATGTATAAGGTCGATTTTCTTGTATATACACATTTCGCAATCGATATCGAAATGCTTCAGATAACTGGTTTAACATATTTAAGTTAATAAACCTCCTTTATCGAACTGAAGTTGACATAAAGCCATAATTCTGTAGTCTTATATTTAGGCATAAAGTCGATTTTCTTGTATATACACATTTAGCAATCGATATCGAAACGCTTCAAATCATTAGTTTAACATATTTAAGTTAATTAACCTTCTTTAACGAACGGAAGTTGGCATAAAGCCATGGCGGCATAACGGTAGTGCATTTAGAAGAATTCCGTAACCTTATATTAGGTATAAAGTCGATTTTCTTGTGTATACACATTTAGCTATCGATATCGAAATGCTTCAAATCATTAGTTTAACATATTTAAGTTAATTAACCTTCTTTATCTTACTGTAGTTTACATAAATCCAAAACGGTATAACGGCAGTGCATTTGGAAGAATTCCGTAATCTTATATTTAGGTAAAAAGTCGATTTTCTTGTATATACACATTTGGCTATCGATATCGAAATGCTTCAAATCATTAGTTTAACATATTTAAGTTAGTTAACCTTCTTTAACGTAATGAAGGTGATATAAAGCCATGACGGCATAACGACAGTGCATTTAGAAGAATTCCGTAATCTTATATTTAGGTATAAAGCCGATTTTGTTGTATATACGCATTTAGCAATCGATATCGAAATGCTTCTAATCATTAGTTTAACATATTTAAGTTAATAAACCTTCTTTAACGAACGGAAGTTGGCTTAAAGCCATGGCGGCATAACGGCAGTGCATTTAGAAGAATTCCGTAATCTTATATTAGGTATAAAGTCGATTTTTTTGTATATACACATTTAGCTATCGATATCGAAATGCTTCAAATCATTAGTTTAACATATTAAGTTAATGAACATTTTTTAGCATACTGAAGTCTACATAAAGCGTTAACGGTATAACGGCAGTGCATTTAGAAGAATTCCGTAATGCTATAATTTTATATTTAGGTAAAAAGTCGATTTTCTTGTAAATACACATTTAGCTATCGATAACGAAATGATTCAAATCATTAGTTTAACATATTTAAGTTAATTAACCTTCTATAACGAACGGAGGTTGGCTTAAAGCCATGGCGGCATAACGGCAGTGCATTTATAAGAATTCCGTAATCTTATATTTATATATTAAGTCGATTTTGTTGTATATACACATTTAACAATCGATAACGAAATGCTTCAAATCATTAGTTTAACATATTTAAGTTTAAATTTAAACCCTTTTTTATCTTACTGAAGTTTACATAAATCCAAAACGGTATAACGGCAGTGCATTTGGAAGAATTCCGTTATCTTATATTTAGGTAAAAAGTCAATTTTCTTGTATATACACATTTAGCTATCGATATCGAAATGCTTCAAATCATTAGTTTAACATATTTAAGTTAATAAACCTTCTTTAACGAACGGAAGTTGGCTTAAAGCCATGGCGGCATAACGGCAGTGCATTTAGAAGAATTCCGTAATCTTATATTAGGTATAAAGTCGATTTTTTTGTATATACACATTTAGCTATCGATATCGAAATGCTTCAAATAATTAGTTTAACATATTAAGTTAATAAACATTTTTTAGCATACTGAAGTCTACATAAAGCCTTAACGGTATAACGGCAGTGCATTTAGAAGAATTCCGTAATGCTATAATTTTATATTTAGGTAAAAAGTCGATTTTCTTGTATATACACATTTAGCTATCGATATCGAAATGCTTCAAATCATTCGTTTAACATATTTAAGTTAGTTAACCTTCTTTAACGTAATGAAGGTCATATAAAGCCATGGCGGCATAACGACAGTGCATGCAGAAGAATTCCGTAATCTTATATTTAGGTATAAAGTCGATTTTGTTGTATATACGCATTTAGCAATCGTTATCGAAATGCTTCAAATCATTAGTTTAACATATTTAAGTTAATTAACCTTCTTTAACGTATTGAAGTTGATATAAAGCCATGGCGGCATAACGACAGTACATTTGGAAGAATTCCGTAGTCTTATATTTAGGTATAAAGTCGATTTTCTGGTATATATGCATTAAGCAATCGATATCGAAATGCTTCAAATAACTGGTTTAACATATTTAAATTAATAACCCTTCTTTAGCGAACTGAAGTTGGCTTAAGGCCATGGCGTGATAACGGCAGTGCATTTAGAAGAATTCCGTAATCTTATATTTAGGTATAAAGTCGATTTTTTTGTATATACACATTTAGTTATCGATATCGAAATGCTTCAAACCATTAGTTTAACATATTTAAGTTAATTAACCTTCTTTAACGTATTGAAGTTGATATAACGCCATGGCGGCATAACGGCAGTATATTTATATGAATTCCGTTATCTTATATTTAGGTATAAAGCCGATTTTGTTGTATATACGCATTTATCAATCGATATCGAAATGCTTCAAATCATTAGTTTAACATATTTATGTTAATAAACCTTCTTTAACGTTCTGAAGTTGGCATATAGCCATGCCGGCATAACGACAGTACATTTGGAAGAATTCCGAAGTCTTATATTTATGTATAAGGTCGATTTTCTTGTATATACACATTTCGCAATCGATATCGAAATGCTTCAGATAACTGGTTTTACATATTTAAGTTAATAAACCTTCTTCAACGTATTGAAGTTGACATAAAGCCATGGCGGCATAACGACAGTACATTTGGAAGAATTCCGAAGTCTTATATTTATGAATAAGGTCGATTTTCTTGTATATACACATTTCGCAATCGATATCGAAATGCTTCAGATAACTGGTTTAACATATTTAAGTTAATAAACCTCCTTTATCGAACTGAAGTTGACATAAAGCCATAATTCTGTAGTCTTATATTTAGGCATAAAGTCGATTTTCTTGTATATACACATTTAGCTATCGATATCGAAACGCTTCAAATCATTAGTTTAACATATTTAAGTTAATTAACCTTCTTTAACGAACGGAAGTTGGCATAAAGCCATGGCGGCATAACGGTAGTGCATTTAGAAGAATTCCGTAACCTTATATTAGGTATAAAGTCGATTTTCTTGTGTATACACATTTAGCTATCGATATCGAAATGCTTCAAATCATTAGTTTAACATATTTAAGTTAATTAACCTTCTTTATCTTACTGTAGTTTACATAAATCCAAAACGGAATAACGGCAGTGCATTTGGAAGAATTCCGTAATCTTATATTTAGGTAAAAAGTCGATTTTCTTGTATATACACATTTGGCTATCGATATCGAAATGCTTCAAATCATTAGTTTAACATATTTAAGTTAGTTAACCTTCTTTAACGTAATGAAGGTGATATAAAGCCATGACGGCATAACGACAGTGCAATTAGAAGAATTCCGTAATCTTATATTTAGGTATAAAGCCGATTTTGTTGTATATACGCATTTAGCAATCGATATCGAAATGCTTCTAATCATTAGTTTAACATATTTAAGTTAATAAACCTTCTTTAACGAACGGAAGTTGGCTTAAAGCCATGGCGGCATAACGGCAGTGCATTTAGAAGAATTCCGTAATCTTATATTAGGTATAAAGTCGATTTTTTTGTATATACACATTTAGCTATCGATATCGAAATGCTTCAAATCATTAGTTTAACATATTAAGTTAATGAACATTTTTTAGCATACTGAAGTCTACATAAAGCGTTAGCGGTATAACGGCAGTGCATTTAGAAGAATTCCGTAATGCTATAATTTTATATTTAGGTAAAAAGTCGATTTTCTTGTAAATACACATTTAGCTATCGATAACGAAATGATTCAAATCATTAGTTTAACATATTTAAGTTAATTAACCTTCTATAACGAACGGAGGTTGGCTTAAAGCCATGGCGGCATAACGGCAGTGCATTTAGAAGAATTCCGTAATCTTATATTTATATATTAAGTCGATTTTGTTGTATATACACATTTAACAATCGATAATGAAATGCTTCAAATCATTAGTTTAACATATTTAAGTTAATTAACCTTCTTTATCTTACTGAAGTTTACATAAATCCAAAACGGTATAACGGCAGTGCATTTGGAAGAATTCCGTTATCTTATATTTAGGTAAAAAGTCAATTTTCTTGTATATACACATTTAGCTATCGATATCGAAATGCTTCAAATCATTAGTTTAACATATTTAAGTTAATAAACCTTCTTTAACGAACGGAAGTTGGCTTAAAGACATGGCGGCATAACGGCAGTGCATTTAGAAGAATTCCGTAATCTTATATTAGGTATAAAGTCGATTTTTTTGTATATACACATTTAGCTATCGATATCGAAATGCTTCAAATAATTAGTTTAACATATTAAGTTAATAAACATTTTTTAGCATACTGAAGTCTACATAAAGCCTTAACGGTATAACGGCAGTGCATTTAGAAGAATTCCGTAATGCTATAATTTTATATTTAGGTAAAAAGTCGATTTTCTTGTATATACACATTTAGCTATCGATATCGAAATGCTTCAAATCATTCGTTTAACATATTTAAGTTAGTTAACCTTCTTTAACGTAATGAAGGTCATATAAAGCCATGGCGGCATAACGACAGTGCATGCAGAAGAATTCCGTAATCTTATATTTAGGTATAAAGTCGATTTTGTTGTATATACGCATTTAGCAATCGTTATCGAAATGCATCAAATCATTAGTTTAACATATTTAAGTTAATTAACCTTCTTTAACGTATTGAAGTTGATATAAAGCCATGGCGGCATAACGACAGTACATTTGGAAGAATTCCGTAGTCTTATATTTAGGTATAAAGTCGATTTTCTGGTATATATGCATTAAGCAATCGATATCGAAATGCTTCAAATAACTGGTTTAACATATTTAAATTAATAACCCTTCTTTAGCGAACTGAAGTTGGCTTAAGGCCATGGCGTGATAACGGCAGTGCATTTAGAAGAATTCCGTAATCTTATATTTAGGTATAAAGTCGATTTTTTTGTATATACACATTTAGTTATCGATATCGAAATGCTTCAAACCATTAGTTTAACATATTTAAGTTAATTAACCTTCTTTAACGTATTGAAGTTGATATAACGCCATGGCGGCATAACGGCAGTATATTTATATGAATTCCGTTATCTTATATTTAGGTATAAAGCCGATTTTGTTGTATATACGCATTTATCAATCGATATCGAAATGCTTCAAATCATTAGTTTAACATATTTATGTTAATAAACCTTCTTTAACGTTCTGAAGTTGGCATATAGCCATGCCGGCATAACGACAGTACATTTGGAAGAATTCCGAAGTCTTATATTTATGTATAAGGTCGATTTTCTTGTATATACACATTTCGCAATCGATATCGAAATGCTTCAGATAACTGGTTTTACATATTTAAGTTAATAAACCTTCTTCAACGTATTGAAGTTGACATAAAGCCATGGCGGCATAACGACAGTACATTTGGAAGAATTCCGAAGTCTTATATTTATGAATAAGGTCGATTTTCTTGTATATACATATTTCGCAATCGATATCGAAATGCTTCAGATAACTGGTTTAACATATTTAAGTTAATAAACCTCCTTTATCGAACTGAAGTTGACATAAAGCCATAATTCCGTAGTCTTATATTTAGGCATAAAGTCGATTTTCTTGTATATACACATTTAGCAATCGATATCGAAACGCTTCAAATCATTAGTTTAACATATTTAAGTTAATTAACCTTCTTTAACGAACGGAAGTTGGCATAAAGCCATGGCGGCATAACGGTTGTGCATTTAGAAGAATTCCGTAATCTTATATTAGGTATAAAGTCGATTTTTTTGTGTACACACATTTAGCTATCGATATCGAAATGCTTCAAATCATTAGTTTAACATATTTAAGTTAATTAACCTTCTTTATCTTACTGAAGTTTACATAAATCCAAAACGGTATAACGGCAGTGCATTTGGAAGAATTCCGTAATCTTATATTTAGGTAAAAAGTCGATTTTCTTGTATATACACATTTAGCAAGCGATATCGAAATGCTTCAAATCATAAGTTTAACATATTTAAGTTAGTTAACCTTCTTTATCGTAATGAAGGTGATATAAAGCCATGGCGGCATAACGACAGTGCATTTAGAAGAATTCCGTAATCTTATATTTAGGTATAAAGCCGATTTTGTTGTATATACGCATTTAGCAATCGATATCGAAATGCTTCAAATCATTAGTTTAACATATTTAAGTTAATAAACCTTCTTTAACGAACGGAAGTTGGCTTAAAGCCATGGCGGCATAACAGCAGTGCATTTAGAAGAATTCCGTAATCTTATATTAGGCATAAAGTCGATTTTTTTGTATATACACATTTAGCTATCGATATCGAAATGCTTCAAATCATTAGTTTAACATATTAAGTTAATAAACATTTTTTACCATTCTGAAGTCTACATAAAGCGTTAACGGTATAACGGCAGTGCATTTAGAAGAATTCCGTAATGCTATAATTTTATATTTAGGTAAAAAGTCGATTTTCTTGTAAATACACATTTAGCTATCGATAACGAAATGATTCAAATCATTAGTTTAACATATTTAAGTTAATTAACCTTCTATAACGAACGGAGGTTGGCTTAAAGCCAACAAAGCCATGGCGGCATAACGGCAGTGCATTTAAAAGAATTCCGTAATCTTATATTTATATATTAAGTCGATTTTGTTGTACATACACATTTAACAATCGATAATGAAATGCTTCAAATCATTAGTTTAACATATTTAAGTTAATTAACCTTCTTTATCTTACTGAAGTTTACATAAATCCAAAACGGTATAACGGCAGTGCATTTGGAAGAATTCCGTTATCTTATATTTAGGTAAAAAGTCGATTTTCTTGTATATACACATTTAGCCATCGATATCGAAATGCTTCAAATCATTAGTTTAACATATTTAAGTTAATAAACCTTCTTTAACGAACGGAAGTTGGCATAAAGCCATGGCGGCATAACGGCAGTGCATTTAGAAGAATTCCGTAATCTTATATTAGGTATAAAGTCGATTTTTTTAGATATACACATTTAGCTATCGATATCGAAATGCTTCAAATAATTAGTTTAACATATTAAGTTAATAAACATTTTTTAGCATACTGAAGTCTACATAAAGCCTTAACGGTATAACGGCAGTGCATTTAGAAGAATTCCGTAATGCTATAATTTTATATTTAGGTAAAAAGTCGATTTTCTTGTATATACACATTTAGCTATCGATATCGAAATGCTTCAAATCATTCGTTTAACATATTTAAGTTAGTTAACCTTCTTTAACGTAATGAAGGTCATATAAAGCCATGGCGGCATAACGACAGTACATGCAGAAGAATTCCGTAATCTTATATTTAGGTATAAAGTCGATTTTGTTGTATATACGCATTTAGCAATCGATATCGAAATGCTTCAAATCATTAGTTTAACATATTTAAGTTAATTAACCTTCTTTAACGTATTGAAGTTGATATAAAGCCATGGCGGCATAACAACAGTACATTTGGAAGAATTCCGTAGTCTTATATTTAGGTATAAAGTCGATTTTCTGGTATATATGCATTAAGCAATCGATATCGAAATGCTTCAAATAACTCGTTTAACATATTTAAATTAATAACCCTTCTTTAACGATCTGAAGTTGGCTTAAGGCCATGGCGTGATAACGGCAGTGCATTTAGAAGAATTCCGTAATCTTATACTTAGGTATAAAGTCGATTTTTTTGTATATACACATTTAGTTATCGATATCGAAATGCTTCAAACCATTAGTTTAACATATTTAAGTTAATTAACCTTCTTTAACGTATTGAAGTTGATATAACGCCATGGCGGCATAACGACAGTACATTTGAAAGAATTCCTTAGTCTTATATTTATGTAAAAAGTCGATTTTCTTGTATATACACATTTAGCGATCGATATCGAGATGTTTCAACTCATTAGATTAACATATTTATGTTAATAAACCTTCTTTAACGTTCTGAAGTTGGCATATAGCCATGGCGGCATAACGGCAGTGCATTTAGAAGAATTCCGTTATCTTATATTTAGGTATAAAGTCGATTTTGTGTTATATACATATTTAGCAAACGATATCGAGATGCTTCAACTCATTAGTTTAACATATTTAAGTTAATAAACCTTCTTTAACGAACTGAAGTTGGCATAAAGCTATGGCGGCATAACGGCAGTGCATGTAGAAGAATTCCGTTATCTTATATTTAGGTATAAAGTCGATTTTGTTGTATATACACATTCAGCAATCGATATCGAGATGCTTCAACTCATTAGCTTAACTTATTTAAGTTAATTAACCTTATTTAACGATCTAAAGTGTGCATATAGCCATGGCGGCATAACGGCAGTATATTTATATGAATTCCGTTATCTTATATTTAGGTATAAAGTCGATTTTGTTGTACATACACATTTAGCAATCGATATCGAAATGCTTCAAATCATTAGTTTAACATATTTAAATTAGTTAACCTTCTTTACCGTAATGAAGGTGATATAAAGCCATGGCGGCATAACGACAGTGCATTTAGAAGAATTCCGTAATCTTATATTTAGGTATAAAGTCGATTTTGTTTCATATATGCATCTAGCAATCGATATCGAAATGTTTTAAATCATTAGTTTAACATATTTAAGTTAATTAACCTTCTTTAACGTATTGAAGTTGAAATAAAACCATGGTGGCATAACGACAGTGCATGTAGAAGAATTCTGTAATCTTATATTTAGGTATAAAGTCGACTTTGTTGTATATACACATTAGCAATCGATATCGAAAT